>JAVBHU010000607.1:0-18488 GCA_034768395.1 Linum lewisii | reverse complement strand
TTAGGTGTTTAAAAACCCTAACCCCCTTTTTTCCCACCATTTTTCTTCCGAGGGGGGGGTAGCAGCATCCCACCATTGGCGCATCCTCGACGGGCCTGCACCGACTTTGTGTACGCCTCGGTACTTGTTGCTGAAATTTGGGATTTCGCTCATCCTGCCCTTCCATTTCAAAAAAATTCAATTCCCTTTTCTTGGTTACGAGACTCAGTGTTTCCCTATAAAAAGTGTTACGACTACCGATGACCACACGATAGCACTTGTTTCTATTACGGTTGATGGAGAGGGGGATACTTTAAAACGAGAGTAAAAAGCTGCGTGCAGAGAGAATGAATTCGATATCCGTTACCTCTCTCCTGAAAATCCGTAAAAGTTTTATATATAAGTTGAAAGTAACCATTGAAACGACGCGACGCGACGGCTGCACGGTTGCCCATGTCTGCACAGTTACAGATACACGCCGTCTGATTTTCCCGCTCATTTATTTCGTGTGGTGCGAAAACCCCATTCTACCCCTTAAAAGCGGGCCCCCGTTTAAATTACATCCTAAGCGTCTATATGTGGGCCATATTCAATGGACGGCCCGGATGCCGTTCAGCACGGATTCAGCACCAACCCGGTCGGCACCTGACTAATTTCCGCAACCATCGACAAGTTGCATGAAAACTGAAATAGGTAGGGACGGAATTGATTTGACCTTGCTATCTATAATTCTCCCCCCAAAAAAAAAAAAGTCTATAATATTGTGCTGCGATCCCGATGTACGCACATGTCTCAAACCCCGTACATATCAACACTCTATAAT
This sequence comes from Linum lewisii, assembly GCA_034768395.1. Taxonomy (NCBI): domain Eukaryota; kingdom Viridiplantae; phylum Streptophyta; class Magnoliopsida; order Malpighiales; family Linaceae; genus Linum; species Linum lewisii. The sequence goes on along the minus strand of JAVBHU010000607.1, from coordinate 17,686 downwards.
ATGCATTTAGCTTTTTTTCTTTATGCCACGTATGCTAAAACTCACACTTCCACTTCCTCCCCCACATTCTTCTCATTTCAGCCAATCAGAAGCATTCTCACCAATTAAATTTTTTCATTCTTTTTATTAACTTTTTAATATAATTCCCACGTCCTTATAACCTCCATCATGAAAAAAAACTAAAAAGTATTCTGAAAAATAGTTCAACTCCTTTTCATGATTAAATGAAAAATAAAAATAACTCCTCTTCTAATCTATCTTCGTATTCAAAAATGTATTAGAATTTTTTAAAGTGTAGGAAAATGACTAATAAAAGAATTTATTTTATTTTCTATTTTATTTCAATATTCATACTCTTTATTAAGATAAAAAAATAATATAAGTTCATGTAAGACGTGAGAACCGGGTTCTACTAAGGTTCATCTAAATTTGAGAATCGATTTTTACTAACAATGTTCTTGATATATTAAAGTCCATGTATGAGAGTATGATATAATTTCATATAAGATATGAGAACCGGGTTCTACTAAGGTTCATATAAATTTTAGAACTGATTTATATTGATGATATTTTTTTCTATTGATGGGCCCGGCCTGCCGAATCCCAAGGGCCCACACGGCAGCCTAAACACGGCGGCTAGGGCTGGAGGTCCGGACTTAGGCGGTAAGTCAGATGGGCTGAATGGGCAAACCCAGGAAGTGGAGTGAGGCCCAAAGCGACGGCCCACACGGCAGCTCCTAGGGTTACTTGGCGACACTTAGGTTCCAAGACAAAGCGGACACGTGTCAACATCCTACGGGAGCTACAAACGAATGGCCAGGATTCAGCCTTGGCGACCAAGGCAAGGGTACTATAAATACCCCCGTACATCCTATTAACCGGAAGACAACACTTGGACCCAGCGGACAAACGCTCCGCGGTACGTTACTCGTCTCCCTCTCCCATTCCTTAAACTGATCGCCTCCCCTTTTCCTTGAACTAACTTTCCCCCACGTTACTTACGAGGTACACCACTCCCGGAGGACCAACAGGCTTGGGCTTCCATTATTGGGCCAGGCGACAAGGCTGGAACAATTGGCACGCCAGATAGGGGGCGATCAGGCGACTTTTCAAGGCGAATGGCTTCATCAGCGATTCCACTCTGATGGGCGAGGATGGCGAAAGAGGAGATGGAGTGAACACCTGTCAAGCATGTCAACCCAGGTTCTCGAGCAGACCCAAAACCTCACTAGAAACATGGAGCGCGAATTCGAAGGCGACTCGAAGTCCCAGAGTACTATTCCGGCCGGCGATGCCTATGAGCTGTTGGAGCAGCGATTTCGGTCCCTTGAGCAACAGAATGCTGAACTCACGCAGATGTTGAAAACGGTGATCGCCCAGCAGGCTCAAGCTCTCAGGGCCAACACTCAGGACAGGCAATCGCCACAGGACTCCCATTTGGAAGTGTTACAGCAATTCCTCCCGGCTACTCAAATCTCCCCCGCACAGATGGCGGTTCGCCAACCTCTGTCCAGGGCGATACTCGCCGAGCCACTACCTAAGGGGTTGGTTCCGCCCAACCTAGATAGGTATGTAGGTACTGGCGACCCGGACGAGCACTTGCAAGCCTTCCAGATCGCCATGCAAATGCAGCAGACTGGCGACGCCGCATATTGTAGAGCTTTTCCGGCGACACTGGGAGGGCGAGCCAGGGAGTGCTACATGAATCTACCGGAGGGCATCATAACATCGTGGGAGGGCTTTGCGAGGATCTTCTCACAGAAGTATGAGTGCAAGAAAACAAGGACGGTCCCGTTGCAAGCGCTGGTGAGCCTGAGGCAAAAGCCGAACCAGTCGCTGAAGGAGTTCTTTGATGAATGGACTGGGGTCGTCCAATCCATCAAGAGGGTAGATCATGAAATCGCTGCGGCAAGTTTATTCCAGTCGACTCATAACGGCAGGCTGCGGGAGTCGCTGCTGCAGGTGGCTCCGAAGTCGCTGTCCGACTTGGAAACCAGAGTACACAAAATTATTTTGATTGAGGAGCAGTTAGCAGAACCTGTCGGTGGAGCGGCGAAGATGGAAGAAAATCCCGTTACAGGGAACAAGCAGGCCAAAGGGCAGCCCTCGAGACAACGGCCATACGGGAAATATCGCCCAGGGGAGCAAAGGCGTTACCAAGAAGAGGATACCCTGGAGAGCAAAGGGGTTATCAGGAGAGAGGATACCAAGAGGAGAGGGCAGATTATACACCCCTCCAGAATCGCGAAGAAAGATTATGCTGTATATGCAGCATAAGGGACATCCCATCAACTGGCCGGGGCCAATGTTCACACTCCGGCGGATCAGCGAAGTCGCCAAAGTTTTGCGATTTCCATGACTCTCATGGGCATACCACTGAAGACTGCAGGGAATTGAAAAATGAAATCGAAAGGTGGATAAACGAAGGACATCTCAGGGATTTCATTGTCAGCTCAAAGCGGAAAAACAAGCCGCAAGAAGATGATCGCCGTGGACAAGGAGAATCACAAGACAAGAAGGGTGATGTCTTCGCCCGACTTAAGGAGCCTATGGGCAATGAAGATAGCAAGAAAAAAGCCTCAACCTGAGGTAAGTTTATCAAACCATTTTCGGTGGGAAAGTTGCCCGACAAAGAAAGTCAGAAAGGAGGAAACAAAGGAGGTGATGATGATAGACCAAGTCAGTCGCCCAACGTTGGGATTCTCGGAAGAAGACATGGCCAGGGTAGGAGGCCCAAGTTTGGAAGCGATGGTGATTCAAGTAATCACACACAATAGCCGAGTGGAGCGAGTGATGGTTGACGAAGGGAGCTCTGCGGACATTATTTTCTGGAGCTGTACAAAAAGATAAACCTGCCAGCTAGCTTGCTCAGGCAGACAAAAACTACCATCTCAGGATTTTCAGGACACACAGTTCCCATCAAGGGGATAGCCACGATGGCGATAACCATTGGGGATGGAGACTTGCAGGTCACCCGATCCATCGACTTCCATGTCATGGATTGTCAATCCACGTACAACATGATCCTAGGGCGACCTGCACTCGCCGCCTTCCAAGCAATCTCCTCCCCAGTGCACCAAGTACTGAAGTTCGCTACTAATGAAGGGATAGGTTTTGCCTGGGGACACCCGGACATCGCCAGAAGGTGTTACAGGGCGGCGACTAAAAGCACGTACCTCACCATAAGCTTGGAGGCGGAGAATGAGGGAGAAAGAGTCGTACCAGCAGAATCGGACGTCCCAATACCGCTGTTCGAAGAAGATGAAAGTAAGACAGTTCGAGTTTCGTCCTACCTGAGCGATAACAAGAAACGTTCGCATGGTCACCACAAGTGACATGCCAGGAATTGCTCCAGACATCATCAAACACTCTCTAGCGATCGAACCCGGGAGTCGCCCAGTCCAGCAAAAGTGGCGGAACATCTGCAGAGAAAGGCAGCAAGCGGTGGCAAATGAAGTGGAAAAACTTTTGAAGGCAGGGTTTATCAAAGAGGTACAGTATCCTGAGTGGTTGGCTAATGTAGTTCTTGTCAAGAAATCGTCAGGAGCATGGCGAATGTGTGTCGACTTCACCAGCCTTAACGATGCTTGCCCCAAGGATCCGTACCCCTTGCCCAACATAGAGCAGCTGGTAGACGCAACGGCGAACAATGAAATGTTGTCCTTTCTGGATATGTTCTCAGGATATCATCAAATACCTTTAAGCAAGCAAGATAAAGAGAAAACGGCTTTCATGACGCCCACGGTGAACTACTGCTATCGAGTGATGCCATTCGGGCTCAAGAATGCTAGCGCGACTTACCAGAGAATGATCGACAAAGTCTTTGTCAAGCAGCTCGGCCGAAACTTGGAGGCGTATGTGGATAACCTGCTGGTCAAAAGTAAGAGATCTGATGACCATCTTGGCGACTTAAGGGAAATCTTCAATACACTGCAGGAGTATTCACTCAGGTTGAACCCTTTGAAGTGTGTGTTCGGGGCAACATCAGGAAAGTTCCTGGGATATCTCATAACCAGGAGAGGAATTGAAGCTAATCCAGCGCAGATCGCGGCGATTACAGCGATGGCCCCTCCAAAGACTGTGAAGGAGGTTCAGGTTCTATCTGGAAGACTGACGGCAATCAATCGATTCATTCCCAGGATCGCCGACCGCTGCGCTCCGTTCTTTGCGACTTTAAAGAATGCATCAAAGTTTGCATGAAATGACAAATGTAACAAGGCTTTTGAAGAGCTGAAGCAATTTTTAATTACCCCTCCTGTACTTGCATCTCCAAAGTCAAATGAAGATTTATTTCTCTATATTGCGATCTCTCCAAAGGCAGTTAGTGCGGTCTTAGTTCGAAGAGAGGACAAAGCCGAACACCCTGTTTTTTATACAAGTAAAACCTTGGTCGATGCTGAAACAAGGTACCCGGCAATAGAAAAAATGGCATACGCTGTGGTCTGCGCGGCCAGAAAGTTGACGACCATATTTTCAGGCACACACAATACACGTGCTCACGAATCTTCTGATTAAGAATGCGTTAAGATCTATGAGCATGGCAGGGCGATTAGCTAAGTGGGCGATCGAGCTAAGCGAGTATGACATTCGGTACCAACCGCGAACGGCGATCAAGGCTCAAGTCCTTGCGGACTTTGTAGTCGAAGGGGCGGTACAAGAAGATAACGAGGAAGGCGATGAGTGGACGTTATTTACAGATGGGCCTCGAGTAAAGGAGGATCAGGCGCGGGATAGTCCTAAGGTCTCCTGGTGGGATCCTCCACGAGGTTGCGTTGCGATTCGCAACTAATCGAACCAACAATGCAGCTGAGTATGGGGCATTGGAGGCTGGCTTACGAATCGCCAAGAGTATGGGGGTTACTAACATCAAAGTTTTCTCAGACTCGGCGATAGTAGTCAACCAAGTTAATGGAAGCTTTGAGGTAAAGGAGGAGTCGCTCCTCCCTTATTTTGATGAGGTAAAACTGCTTATATCGGAATTCAAAAAGGTGGTTATATCCCAGATTGCTAGGGAGGAGAATTGCCACGCGGATGCATTATCGAAACTAGCAACGACGACAGATTTTGAAGAAGGGCGAATGGTTACAGTGGAAAAGGAAACAAGGATGAAGTAGTGTTTTCACATGATTAACGGAATTGGGAAAAGCGACTGGCGAACGCCTATTATTCAATACTTGGATGACGACACTGTACCAAGCGATCCGTTGGAGGCGACTAAGCTCCGGCGAAAAGCAGGAAGGTGTACTATAATAGGGGGAGAGCTGTATCGAAAATCAGCTACGGGTCCATACTTGCGATGCCTGGGAGAGGAGGATGCAGCTTGGGTCGCTAGAGGAAGTACATTCAGGAGTATGTGGTACTCACTTGGGAACAAGGAGTTTGGAAAGGAACTTAATATACCAGGGCTTCTATTGGCCAACAATGAGAAAGGAGGCTGGCGATCTGGTGAAGAAATGCCACAAATGTCAGGAATTTGCAAGTTACCACAAGTTGCCAGCAACAGCGCTCCAGGCGAATGTCAGTCCGTGGCCATTTGCGAGGTGGGGGATGGATATCCTAGGCCCATTTCCGGAAGCCACAGGGAAAAGGAAATTCCTCATCGTGGCTGTCGATTATTTCACCAAGTGGGTTGAGGCGGAAGCGGTGGCAAGTATCACCGCCAAGCAGATACAGAAGTTTGCATTTAAAAGTATCGTCACCAGATTTGGTATACCAGAAAGTATTATATGTGACCATGGAACTCAGTTTGACTCGCAGGTCTTTAAAGAGTTTTGTGATAACCTGAAGATAAATCTGAGATTCGCCTCGGTCGCTTACCCACAAGCTAATGGACAGGCGGAGGCGGCTAATAAGCTTATCTTACAGGGTTTAAAGAAAAGAGTGGATGGTTGTAAGGGCGTATGGGTCGAGGAGCTTGATCATGTACTATGGACTCACCGTACGGCTTATAAAACGGCGACAGGGGAAACTTCCTACACATTGACGTACGGGACTGAGGCGGTCCTTCCGGTAGAAATCTCAATCCCATCCATCCGAATACAGGAATACAGGGATGAGGTCAACGAACAAGAATTGATGCTTAACGTAGATATGATTGAGGAAAAAAGAGAAAAGGCACAGATGCGGCTGATCGCTGAAAAGGAGCAGTTAGCCAGGCGGTACAATTTAAAGCTCCGACCACATCACATCGCGCTCAATGACTTAGTGCTGCGAAAGATCTTCAGGCCGGCGGTTGGGGCGGCCAAGCTCAACCCCGGATGGGAAGGCCCATACAGAGTACGGCGAGTGGTAGGGGCCAACACCTTCAAACTAGCAGAGTTAGATGGAGCAAAGATCCCCAAAACTTGGAACTCCATGCATCTCAGGCGATATTATGATTAAAAAGACACTTGTAACCGAGGCTAGTTTTTAAGGCAACTAAGGGCCCTAATGATTGAATCTAATATATGTCTTCGCGCCATCAAATTTATCATGTAAGACCTAAGGGCATTGGGATCGCTATGTAAGACCTACGGGCATTAACAAATCACTGTGTAAGACCTAAGGGCATCAAATTTATCATGTAAGACCTAAGGGCATTGGGATCGCTATATAAGACCTACGGGCATTAACAAATCACTGTGTAAGACCTAAGGGCATCAAATTTATCATGTAAGACCTAAGGGCATTGGGATCGCTATGTAAGACCTACGGCATTAACAAATCACTGTGTAAGACCTAAGGGCATCAAATTTATCATGTAAGACCTAAGGGCATTGGGATCGCTATGTAAGACCTACGGGCATTAACAAATCCGCTGTGTAAGACCTAAGGGCATCAAATTTATCATGTAAGACCTAAGGGCATTGGGATCGCTATGTAAGACCTACGGGCATTAACAAATCACTGTGTAAGACCTAAGGGCATCAAATTTATCATGTAAGACCTAAGGGCATTGGGATCGCTATGTAAGACCTACGGGCATTAACAAATCACTATGTAAGACCTAAGGGCATTGGGATCGCTATGTAAGACCTACGGGCATTAACAAATCGCTGTGTAAGACCTAAGGGCATCAAATTTATCATGTAAGACCTAAGGGCATTGGGATCGCTATGTAAGACCTACGGGCATTAACAAATCACTGTGTAAGACCTAAGGGCATCAAAGCTATCGTATAACATCTAGTTAATGATGAAAAGAAGATCAAGAGAGGTGTAATAAGATAAAAGACCAAAGATTGAAAATTCGCGAGGAGTTTAATAAAGCAGTTTTTACTAAAAAAAAGAGAAGGAGAAAGAGAGGAAAACAGCAACAGCACGCAGAAACATGATGATTGTCTGAAAAGATAGCAATAATAACAACAGGTTGAAAGCGGGATCATGAGTCTTTAGCGCCGGAGCCCTTCTCGCCAGCCTTGGAAGGGTCAGCGGCGGAATTGAAGTCTTTGCCGCTGGTCGAGGGGGCTTGATCAGATGATGGCGGCTGAACCTCTGATCCATCGAGATTCAGATCAGGCAGGCCACGGCTTGCGGCGAGTGGCCGCCACATATTCAGCATCTGCCGCCACTATCTCCCGCTCCAAGCGAGCATCATCTCGAAAATAAGTCTCCTCCTCGGCATCGGGAAGGTCGGGAACCCCAAAGTTATAGCGATTGAGACCTCGGAGGACGGCTCGAACCATTTTTTCGCCCCGGCCAGCCCTTGTTGGGAAACAGCTCGTAGAACTCATTACGACAGCTGCGCATTACCACACGCATACTCTCGCCGAGAGCATGAGTGTAATAAGCCACAGTCTCATCATACTGAGCCTTGGCAGCGGCAAGATCATGATCCGCTGCCGATTCAGCCGCCAGAGAGTCATTAAGCAGCTCTTTAGCTCTGTCCCTTTCAGCGGCTATCTCCTCCACCTGAGCAACCTTGACACGAGCCTCATCCAACTCGGCTTCAAGGGCGACAATGTGCTTATTAGCAGATTGCAAGTCCTCCTGGACGCCCTCCATCTGGGAGATCCGCCCAGTCGCCTCAGCCAGGCTTTCCTTCAGAGACTCAGCAGCAGAGGTCGCTGCATCTGCCCGTCGCTAAGATAAAAAAAAACAACAACGTGTGGGTTTAGCAAGGATCGTAAGGTGACAAGCCGGGAAATAGTATATATAAAAGGGGAGAAAGAAGAGGCAGATGAGTAAATACCTTCTCCTCGTTATGATAACGGGTGAGATCCATGCGCAAAGAGCGCAGATTCTCAACATCCTCCTTCAGCTTCCGATTCTCCTCCTGCATGTGTTTACATGCAAAGGAAAGATCACCGAGCTCGGCCACGGCCTAGGCAGCAAAACAAATGTAAGGGGTAAGAAGCAGCGAGCAGAGCTGAGGTAACAGGACAAAGCAAATAAATGACGCATTCCATAAGTACCTGAAGGAGACGGCAGGAAGTTGCCCCATTGATAAAAGCGGGTTTACCAAGGTCGTATTCCTCGGGGTTCTCTCAATGGCCTCTACTCACATTCCTCGTAGACGGTTTATTCATTTGAAAGGAGTTTTGATTTGAAATAGACATTAAAAACTTAAAGGAAACTAAAAGGAAGAAAGGAAAATAAGTGGTGCAAATCAAAGACAAAGGGCTCTATTGTGGGTATTTCATCATGCTCAAGATGACTAATTGAACAAACAAGTCAATCAAGATCGAGTTTGCATTCGGATGACCATGCATTTCACTTTTATAGACTCGATGCACTCTCGTAGCACCTAATCCCTATCCCAATACCACTCAACTTAGGCTCTCGCTCTCAAGCTAAGTGAAAAAAAGGATGCATTCTAAGTGTTTGATGAAATGCCAAGACACAAGACCCTCTCTTAAGACTCTATGACCACAAGGCTAGGCACAACACTCTCATATCAATGCCCTAACACTAAGAGATTCACCAAAAAGCCTTTTCAAACTCAATTGAATGAAAATCCACATGCACACCAAGTGTTCGATAAAATGCCCAAAAGAGAAATCAAGTGAAAATGGTTGAAATAAGATGATCTAATCTCTTAGAACACACTCACTTCAATCCCTAGACCTACAATCTATGAAATCCAAGCACTCTCATGCATCAAATCACAATGAATGGACCAAATCAAGCAAACATGGCATAAAATGGCATTAAGAACAAGTCTAGGAATCATCCTCATACAACCAAGATCAATCATGGCAAGTTCTATACAATCATTCCTCTATCATAGCACAACTAATCTACCCATCCAAGATGAACCCTAGAAACTCAGCCACACATGGCCAAGGGAGTAAAGAGAAAAGAAGGAAGAATGGTCACCAAGAACACCATGGATGAATCCTTGAGATGATCTTCACTTCTCCACTTGTAAGCACTTCTCCCAAGGTTTGTTGGCTTCAATCCTAGCTCCAATGGCTTCAAATTGCTCCAGAAACGTGTTATAGGGTTTGAGGGTTCGTGGATATGTGTTTGGGGTTCAAAAGATATCATCGAATTCCTCAAAATGGCCAAAAACAAGAATATTTATAGTGCAGGGGACAGTGCACGGCGTGCACCTATGCACGGCGTGCAGGGTGCACGGCGTGCAAGGCTGCACGGCGTGCACCTTGGAGCTGAATCTTCTTTCGGAGCCTCCTGGACAGCCCGTGCACCAAACCGTGCACGGTGCACGGCGTGCACATCTGCACGGCGTCACCCAACACTCTGTAGAAAGCTCGATCTTGTAATGCTCATATCTCCCTCGTCCAGACTCCAAATGACCTCCCGTTTGCTCCTATGCGCTCCTTGTCATCCGTACTTTGATGCCATAACCTGAAAATGCACAGAGGCAACTCCAATAGCCCACGAATTTGGCTCCAAAGTAGCAACCGGACAACAAAATGACACTTTGCACAAAATTTCAATAAAAGCATATAAGTCATGTCATTTCACGAATAAACACGGGTATTTCATAGGTCATTCATAAGCTTAAAATGCACTAATAAAAGTCACATCAAATTCCCCTACGACTAAGCTTTGCTTGTCCTCAAGCAAATGAATTAGAAAACATCCAAGTTCACAAATGACAAGTTCGGTCCATTGAGATTCAAGCAATCACAATTTAGCTTAAACTGTTCCACGAACAAACTAAACCTACACATGCAAGAACATCAACCAAACAAGTCTAAACCTCACTAATTTCTGCACACTTCAAGTAGTGGTTGATTGGGACACAGCAAAAACCGACCACGACAACACCAACTCTAATCAAAAGGACTTGAAATCGGGATATGGATCGTAAGTGGTGAGTGATTATGATGTGGCTATCGACTCGACTTCATCCGCTTCTAGATCCGCACTTTACAAACTCTGGCTAGGATCAAGGGCTACATTGAGAACTCTTTTTCTTTCTTTTCTTTTCTTTTCATTTCCATTTTTTTTTTCTTACTGCATACTAGTGCTCGATTCAACACTTCACTTAGGTGTTGAACCTGCCTAGCTCACAGCCTTTGCCCTTTTGCTAGTGCTCAACCCGACACTTCATTTAGGTGCCGAGCTTGCCTAGCTTTTCTTTTGAGCATTTTTTTTTCTTCACAATTTAGCCACTTGATCCTTAGCCCCTTACAACTTCCACACAAGATTTCGAATTGGATTCCGTCTAATCTCAAGCCACAATCACGAAGGATCAAAAAAGGTAAAGAAAGACATGGAAAAGGGGTGAAAATTCCGATTGCCTTCATCAACTTAGACCGGTGTTATTGAGCGGTATAAAAACACGTATCAAACCAATCAACCAACATACAAGAGTGATAAAATCTCAGTTCTGGCCCAGACTCATTTGATATTAGTGCTAACATGCTGGTTATAGGTTCTAAGTAGGACAGTCTAAATGTCATTGTGAAAACTTGAAGTCAATTAAACGCCAAAAGTCAAGAACCGAACGATTCTACAATAGAGGAATTTGGAAACAATCAAGATCATGCAAATCATCAAAGCATATCATTACATCTCTACCACAAATAATCACATCAAACCTCAAACTCCCCTACGACTAACATGAGCATTGTCCTCAATGATCACGAGAGAGAGGGTAAGGTGGAACGAAGTTACCGCGTTGGTAGAGAGGAGCATAGGACGGAAAAATGGTGAAAGCGTTCCATGATGATCCTTGGTGAAGAGTGATCCAAAATGCTTGTCAAACCTTATTCAAAAAGCTAAAATAACACAAAAACCTCAAAGAACAATTAAAAACAAAAGATTAAGGATAACATGGGGTGCCTCCCAATAAGCGCTTGGTTACCGTCTTAAGCTCGACGATACCTGTGTTATGGTGTCCAACTTAGTACCTCCTTGATGTCAAGTAGCTTCTTCCATGATGAAAGTTGAGCTCCAAGTAGCATCTTGGAGGAATGGTAGACTAGCCAATGCACATTGATGCTTGTATAGCACTTGAGACCTTGGGGTGGCTTGCTACCTTTGAGTGTCGAAGCTTGAGGAAGAAAGTATGGTAGGGAGCCTCCATTGAGATCCATTGTCTCCAAGTTGGTGATGCCACTCAAGGAGTCTTCCGGTTCACACATGGACGACTTCTCTTCCATTATCACCTTAGGGGAGGTTATGAAGCTTGTGTCCGTCTCTTGACACAAGTACTTCATGATCAAGCAAGAAGATTGAAGAGTACTCACAACCTTTGGTGGGACCTCAATAGGGTGGTGTTGTTCACTTTCGTGCACCACTCTCGGTGCCACCTCTTCTTGAAGCGTCTCCAAATCATCTCTCACCTCCTCTAAAGGGTCATCAACCTCAAGTATCATTGGTTCCTCTATCCTCACATCATTGTCATATGGCGTCTCCATGGGAAGAACATGCTCTTCAACCTCCTCCACTACCAAATCTTCTTCCGTGTCAAGCTCCTCCGGTTCACACATGTCATCTTCATCATCATAAGTGTACTCCACCTTCTTGGGCTGATTCTCATTCTCTAGCGCATCCATGATGAGATTCATACTTTGAGCTAGCCGATTGAGCCGAGCCGCGTTGTCGTCCGCAATCTTCAAGAACTCATCTAGCACGGATGGAGAGGGAGAGTGTTGCTCCACCTTATGGGGTTGATGATCATTTTCAAGCATCCCATTGATGTGCGCCATGCTTTGAGCTATGCGATTAAGTTGATATGTATTATCTTCCGCAATCTTCAAAACTTCCTCAAGCATGGGCAAAGGTGGAGGAGATTCCTCATAGCTTACAATCTCCTCTCGAGGACGCTCACTTTCCTTTACCATTTTCAAGAGCTCCTCTAACATAGAAGGTGGTGGAAAATGTTGTTCATGACTTGTGAAATCCTCTTGATAGACTTGATGGTAGGGTGGAGATGGATAGGGACATTGTTCATTCCACATGGGTGTTGAAGCTTGTTGTTCTTGATCCCACCATTGGCTATCTCCCTCATAAGTTCCTTGGTGGTAGTTGGATGGAGTAGGATGAGCATAAAATGGGTTAGGAGATGGATTCCACCCTTGATAGGGTCCATAACCATTACCTCCATTCCACGAATTCATTTTACTTGCAACCTTGCTCCCATGACTAGATAGGTGGATAAGGGACCTACAAACACGCACAACAAACACAACCAAGTAGTACAACAATGCGGGATAACAAAACTACACAAACCAATACAAAAACAAACAATAGAGAAGCAAAACTAAAACGGAAGGAAGTGAATAGAACGGTCCACTACTAAATGCTTTCAAGGGAATGAGAGAGTCCCCGGCAACGGCGCCAAAAACTTGATAAAATCGGGTTTTACCAAGGTCGTATTCCACGGGGTTCTCTCAATGGCCTCTACTCACATTCCTCGTAGACGGTCTATTCATTTGAAAGGAGTTTTGATTTGAAAAAGATATTAAAGACTTAAAGGAAACTAAAAGGAAGAAAGAAAAAAAAATAAAGTGGTGCAAATCAAAGACAAAGGGGCTCTCTTGGTGGGTAGTTTCATCATGCTCAAGATGACTAATTGAACAAACAAGTCAATCAAGATCAAGTTTGCATTCGGATGACCATGCATTTCACTTTTATAGACTCGATGCACTCTCGTAGCACCTAATCCCTATCCCAATACCACTCAACTTAGGCTCTCGCTCTCAAGCTAAGTGAAAAAAGGATGCATTCTAAGTGTTTGATGAAATGCCAAGACACAAGACCCTCTCTTAAGACTCTATGACCACAAGGCTAGGCACAACACTCTCATATCAATGCCCTAACACTAAGAGATTCACCAAAAAGCCTTTTCAAACTCAATTGAATGAAAATCCACATGCACACCAAGTGTTCGATAAAATGCCCAAGAGAGAAATCAAGTGAAAATGGTTGAAATAAGATGATCTAATCTCTTAGAACACACTCACTTCAATCCCTAGACCTACAATCTATGCAATCCAAGCACTCTCATGCATCAAATCACAATGAATGGACCAAATTAAGCAAACATGGCATAAAATGGCATTAAGAACAAGTCTAGGAATCATCCTCATACAACCAAGATCAATCATGGCAAGTTCTATACAATCATCTCTCTATCATAGCATAACTAATCTACCCATCCAAGATGAACCCTAGAAACTCAGCCACACATGGCCAAGGGAGTAAAGAGAAAAGAAGGAAGAATGGTCACCAAGAACACCATGGATGAATCCTTGAGATGATCTTCTCTTCTCCACTTGTAAGCACTTCTCCCAAGGTTTGTTGGCTTCAATCCTAGCTCCAATGGCTTCAAATTGCTCCAAAAACGTGTTCTAGGGTTTGAGGGTTCGTGGATATGTGTTTGGGGTTCAAGAGATATCATCGAATTGCTCAAAATGGCCAAAAACAAGAATATTTATAGTGCAGGGGACAGTGCACGGCGTGCACCTATGCACGGCGTGCAGGGTGCACGGCGTGCAAGGCTGCACGGCGTGCACCTTGGAGCTGAATCTTCTTTCGGAGCCTCCTGGACAGCCCGTGCACCAAACCGTGCACGGTGCACGGCGTGCATCATGCACGGCGTGCACATCTGCACGCCGTGCACCCCTGCACTCTGCAGAAAGCTCGATCTTGTAATGCTCATATCTCCCTCGTCCAGACTCCAAATGACCTCCCGTTTGCTCCTATGCACTCCTTGTCATCCGTACTTTGATGCCATAACCTGAAAATGCACAGAGGCAACTCCAATAGCCCACGAATTTGGCTCCAAAGTAGCAACCGGACAACAAAATGACACTTTGCACAAAATTTCAATAAAAGCATATAAGTCATGTCATTTCACGAATAAACACGGGTATTTCATAGGTCATTCATAAGCTTAAAATGCACTAATAAAAGTCACATCACCCATGCAGGTCCGAAATCTCCGAGCCCTCACCAGGAGCGGTCACCCCCTCGTAGACACCTCGAGAGAACTCCTCCGTGATATCACTCGCCATCCGGGGCGATATGTGGGATGCCACCGGATGAACGACAGCGAAGTAGGGAAGGCGAAAGGGACCCTCGCCCTCGCGACCAGCAGGAGCAGGGCGATCGAAGAGAGTGTTAGCTCGCTCTGTCCAGCCGGCCCGGCGGGCACGGTCGGTGTTGACAGGAGGCGGGCGAGAGTGGTCGCGAGCAGGCTCGGTGGGACGAAGATCAAGCTCCGCAGCCGGCGCAGACTCGGGATGCTCCGGATCCCGGGGAAGAGGAATAGGTTCGTCAGGAAGATAGGAGTCGTCATATGAGATGACGTTCTCGTCAGCAGGATGCTCTAAGGGCTCCCCCGCGGAAGGATTGTCATTTGCCGGAGGCGATTGGCGACGAGAGCGGCGGAGGGGAGTTTCAGTCTCAGCATCGACATCCTCCACCTCTATCACTGGTGGGGGCGGCGGCGGTGGATTGCTGGAGCCCTCACCTGCCTTTCTCCTCGGCTTGGAAACCCCAGCTTTTTTCTTCCTCTTTGAAGAAAGGAGGCTTTCATCCGTCTCAGCCGCCTTCCTCTTCCCCTTAGATTTGTCAGGCGAAGGTTGGGCAGAAGCAGGGGCGACGGGGGCAGCCTCAGAGCTGCTGGGACGAGTCTCGGCGACAGGACCACGCGCGGTGGTACTAAGGAGGCACCCAGCGAGGCTTACGACGCCTAGAAAAAGTACATCCAAAGATTAGTATAAAAAAAGGAAAGAGAAGAGAGCACAAAAAGGCGATAATGTAAAGGTTATACATTCCTAAGGGTTTGGCTACGACGACTCAATTACGCAAGATGAACGGCGACAGCTAGGAAGGGAGGAAAACAATCAGCACCGCCTAAGACATAAAGTATACCTCCTCGTATCCCCGCCTGGGCAGTCCGCAGGCCAAAAGTGGTCGATAAGTGATGGCAATCAAGAAGGATCTGGCGACGTAGGAGTATTTCATCAGGAGTAGGATCAAGCTTGGCGTTGAAAGAACTCACGTCACCAGAAGACCAGGATGAGGGGAGCAGCGAAGCCCAATGGTGATCCGTGTCGCTGGGGCGGAAGTAGAAAAACGAATGGTACCATGTAGGGCGAGGTTTCGGTGATGAGTAAGTGCCCTTTTGAGTAAGATCAGCTCGACGAACGAAACTGATGCCATTGGAGGTGTGTTTGGCATAATGAATTAATTGAAACAACCGCAGAGTGGGGGCGATCTTCTTAGTCACGCAGCTGCATTCAAAAGCAGAGGCTGTAGCCCAAGAGAAGCGCCAAAGCACCCAAGCAGGTCGACCGTGAACGATGATGGCGGAAGGCGAAGGCCATTGGTGAAGGCCTCGGTCCAGACGCCGTGCCACCCTGGCGGGCAATTGGCAATAGTGGAAAGCCGAGAGGCCACGGCGAATTCCCAGGTAGACGGCAGCATGGCGAATGGAAGAACGCGGGCGATCTTCTCCACCGACCCTGAAGGAAAGTAGCCCGGGCCGATGACCGTGCGCTCGTCACAAGTAGCTCTTCCCCACATAGACCGCCAGTTGTCAATGGAGTAGGAGCCGGTGACTCTAGTCGCCTCAGGATCAATCTCGACCCCATGACGGGCCCGCTCGAATCCTTTTTGGTGGGGACCCCAAAAAGGCAGGGCAGGAGATTCATCAAAATTCTCCTCTGCTACGTCAGAAATTTGGGCAGACGAGGTTTCGGCCATAGATGGAGGATTTAAGGACACTGGTTCAAGAGACTGGCTGGAAGTTGAAGGAGGGGATGAAGGAGAGGATGAAGGAGAGGGTGAAGAGTCAGTACCCGCGGAGTAGGAATGACTTTGGTTTTGGCTATCGGAATCGGAATCCATGGTTCAAGAAAAATATCAAGAAGCAGAAAAGAGAAGGAAACACACGGCAGGACGGCAATGAGAGTGAGAAAGAAGGGAGGAGTCACGTACCAGGTGGGCGTCGGGGAGCTCCAGACATCTGAAAAATGGTAAAGAGAGATGAACGTTTTTCGGTGGTCGGAAGAAGGAAAAATGAAGCATTTTCTGATCGGCGGAGGAAGGAAGAAGCAGTGGAGGCGAGCAGACTGTAAAAACAGAGAGGCAAGGTGGCAGAGAAAGAGTAAAAAACGGAGGAAGACGGTAAGAATGGGGTTTATATAGGAGTGCATTGAGCGGGAGTGGAACCGTCGCGGTGAATGAGTGAGGCACACGTGCGGTTAAAAGGGCGTGTTGGCGGGAAGTTGAGCCGTCGCGACGTTTCATTGGGGGCACGCGCGGCTGAGGTGACGTTTGAAGGGATAAGGTAATGATGGCTTTCTGGGCAATTACTAAAATACCCCGATTTCCCCAACTTCTCTAGCAAGGTAGGGAGTAAAAGACCATAATACCCTGAGCGGTAGAGAAGCGCAGGGAAAACTAAAAAATGGATGCGATAGAAAGCAGCGATAAAAGAGATGAGGCGATAAAAACATAGACACAGGGGCGACTTAACAGAGGGTTAAGAACCAAGACAGCAAAGCAGCAAGACAACAAGGCGACAAAGCGACACGACATAGGCGACCAAAAACCCTCAGCCAAGCAAAGCTCGACTAAGGGCTTGAGGGCAATTGATGGGTCCTCCTGCGACGATCACAGGACAGGCGATCCGAGCTATAAGTAAGCCCTCAGCCAAGCAAAGCTCGACTAAGGGCTTGAGGGCAATTGATGGGTCCTCCTGCGGCGATCACAGGACAGGCGATCCGAGCTATAAGTAAGCCCTCAGCCAAGCAAAGCTCGACTAAGGGCTTGGGGGCAATTGATGGGCCCGGCCTGCCAGAATCCCAGGGGCCCACACGGCAGCCTAAACACGGTGGCTAGGGCTGGAGGTCCGGACTTAGGCGGTAAGTCAGATGGGCTGAATGGGCAAACCCAGGAAGTGGAGTGAGGCCCAAAGCGACGGCCCACACGGCAGGCTCCTAGGGTTACTTGGCGACACTTAGGGTTCCAAGACAAAGCGGACACGTGTCAACATCCTACGGGAGCTACAAACGAATGGCCAGGATTCAGCCTTGGCGACCAAGGCAGGGGTACTATAAATACCCCCGTACATCCTATTAACCGGAAGACAACACTTGGACCTAGCGGACAAACGCTCCGCGGTACGTTACTCGCCTCCCTCTCCCATTCCTTAAACTGATCGCCTCCCCTTTTCCTTGAACTAACTTCCCCCCACGTTACTTACGAGGTACACCACTCCCGGAGGACCAACAGGCTTGGGCTTCCATTATTGGGCCAGGCGACAAGGCTGGAACACT
>JAVBHU010000606.1:0-18498 GCA_034768395.1 Linum lewisii | reverse complement strand
GGGATGCAAGGGGGTTTTTTTTCAGGGACCCCTTAATTTTTGGTAAGCAATACTTTTTAGAGAAAAGGAGCACCAATTTACATAAAAAACGCAACTTTTCCCCCAGAAAAATTCAAAAAACCCAAAACAATCATTGGGGGGAACATATTCCAAAGGGGGCTTGGAAGTGTTGATTAGTCTGTCTCGATCAGCTTTTTTTCGCATCCCTAAAGCAACATTAAGGGCAAACCCTTTTTCTAAAAGACAAAAAAACCAATAATATTGAACTAAAAAATTTGATCCAAGACTCCCATTCTATAAAAGAGGTCACATTTCTGTCCCGCCCTTTTAAAATTTCCCCAAAAAAAAACACCTTTTTTCTAAATTTTGTCAAATGGGGGTTTTTAAAACCAAAATTTTAAAAAGGGGGAAAAATTTTAATAAAGCTTGACCCTTAAAATTTTAATGGCTCCCAAAAAAAAATTTTAATCCCCTGTTTTTTAATTTTGTCTTTTTAAAAATTTTTACTTTGGGGCCGGGGGTAACTTCTGCAAGGTTTTTTGAGTTATTAAACTTATTTGTCCTTTTTCAAAAAAAACCCAAAAAAACTGATGAGCCCCGGGGGAAAAAAGGCGGTGACACAGCTATAAAACAAAACCTTCACCAAAAATTAAAGCAGCTCTGAGCATTTTCCATTTCAAAATTTTTTCCCCCCCTTTGCCCCGGGGCCAAATTTTTGGGGTGACCCGTTGGTCCTTGCGAGTACCAAATTGATGGGTTTTTTCGAGTACCCGCTAAATTTTTCCCCCGCATTTCACAAGCTGCACAATCGCCCTTTCAACCCAAAAAAAAGAAAAAAAAAATTTTTTTAAGCAATCAATTCTTAAAAGTTTTAACCCAAATTTTTTTTAGTAATTTAAAATTTTAAACCCCTTTTAATTTTCCCCTAAATACGGGAAATTTTTGCATCCCCAATAATGCTCCTCTTAAGTTTTCACTTTTACTCGGGGAAATAATTTTGGGGAAAAGCAAAAAGGGGGTACTGTCCCATGACTTTGGGGAAAAACCCAAAATTTTAAATGAAAAATAAAATTTTTATTTTTATATTTTTTAAAGTAAGAATTTGAATGTTTAAAATTTGCACTTTTTTTTTTTGTAAAACATTTTAACTGTTAAAACTTTTCGGGGTTTTCTGGAAAACTTTTTTGCTAATTTTGGGCCCCAAAAGAAAAAATTACTTGTAGCTTTTTCCCTTTTTTAAAATTTTCCCTTCTTTTAAAACGAAAGCCTGGAACCTTCTAATTTCCGACATGGAAAATTCTTCACCAAAAAATTTCCCCAGAATTCTTCCTGGAAACAGTCTGCAAATTAGAAATTCCAAGAAACACCAACCAAAAAAATTGTTATCTTTCGAAACAAAAAACAAGGTCACTCAAATCTATTAATCAGCAATAGCAAAATTTCCAAATAATCATACAATTCTTGGGATTCTCCAGAGAAAGTTCAACCAAAAACAAAGTTCCACCCCCGAACATCACATAATGTTGAAATATCAATAATTTCCACAATCCATTGCAGACAAGAAAAAATAGCTTAGATCAACTTCACGCTCTACCTATCGCAAACTTTGGACGGGCCCCGACAAATACTTCAGAACATTTCCTTAGCCAGATCTCAAATTACTGAACATCCTTTTTTCACTCGCTCTTCCAAATTCGGGTTCACCAAACCAAATACGTTGAAATTTAATCGGTTCCCCAAAAAATCTTTGAACCCCTTCAGGGCCAATTTAACCCAGTAAACTGACTCTTCCCTCGTCCATTAACCTTTATGCAACAGGGAACTCCAATTTTGATTCTTCGGAAGGAAATCAACTTCTTCCATACACTATGTTAAAATTCGGCGTTCACTCTTTACTCTAAAACTCGGAAGAAGACTACTTTTGAATTCAAAGGAAACCCTACTCGATTTCAATTCTTCTTTTCTTTTCCTAATTCCCTTCTTATTCACTCTCGCTTCCCGCCCCACCCTAAACAAGCATAGGGAAAAAGAACAACTTAAGATAAAAAAAACCTTTTGGAGGGTTTGGGTGCAGAGAAAGGCATCAAAATTCGAGATCGGGAAATGGCTTTGTGGAGGCTGGAACTCGCATTTGACGGACTCTAAATTTCTGTTGCGCAGAGCCGCGTGACCTCTCCGCCACTACCACCGGCGGTTTCTCGCTGCTGCTGTTGGTTTTGAAGCTGAGAGGGATCCTCTCATCCCCCCCCTCCATCGCCGCCGGTTTCCGAACAATTCTACTGTGGCCGTTACGGGATTCAAAAAATACCCATGACTACAATAAGAATTTAAAATACTTACCACTGGTTTTAAAATCATCACATAACATACCTTTTTTCTTTTATCAAATAAACTGAATTTTATTTACTTCCTAAGGGTCTTTCTTTTTTCTGGTTTCAAAAAATTGTTCCCTTGCGGAGGAAGAATTATACATTCATTAGGATTACCAATGGTGGGGGGTGCTGGAAAACTAATCGCCATTTACGAAAAGTGTTGAGCTAGAAGGGATGAGTTTGGCGTATTTTGAAAGGTTTCCGAGTCTCAACACAAAAGGGTTTGTGGCTATCTTACTAAAAATAAATTTAAGTTTCGGGAGTTTTTGGATGTTACCGTCCTTGGTGTGAAACAGGGAAACTACAACTTTGAAGGAGGTCCAAAAACCCCAAGGAAGGGTACAACAACAAGACAAAAATGTGACGACGCACCGCCACATCTCCTTAGTCAAAGTGAACTACGACACAGTTTTGTTTAATGATCGCATGTGCTTTGGTGCAAATGGTAGTGTTGGGGAGTTGTTAGGGTTTCACTAGGAGGTGGTGGGAGCCAAAAAGGTTTTTTTTTTTCCGTACTACGCTTGAAGAGGTCATTCATGCAAAAGAAGTCTGTGTGGGGATGAAGTATGGGGTATTTTCCCATTGAGGCGGCTAGGGATTTATGACCCAAATGGCTAGGCGCCACTAGACATTCACCGCACCATCTGGTTGTCGTGGCATAAACGACCAACATATCGTTAGCTATCCCCTAACGATAGATACACAACTTTTGCGATGTTGGCTGGCTGACTACACCTTGCAGGTTGTACTTCACTATTGTCTAATTTTAGACAATATGTGACAATGTGCCACGGTTATATATCACACGCAATTTCTGTCCCAAAACTACAAAACCTCGTAAATGATATATTGACCTATAAGGCCGGCTTGCACGAACTTTGTAGGAGGGAGAAGGTTCCTGAAATCCATTGCCGCTAGGAATGACAATGAATCTAAATATGAAATATTTTATCCAATTAGTCGGATCCTGGTTTGATCAAATTGTATCCAAATTATTTAATTTTGTTTTGGACTAGATTGGATATGTTGTAGGACATCACTTGATCTAAGTATTGGATTGATTAGTAAATATCCAATGGTCATAAACTAATAATTCAGTTAGAGGAACAAAGCATAAAAAACTCAATCCATAATAAGATTAACAAACCCCAATCTCCAAATTTGGGAATCGGTGCTATTAGCAGCACATGAGAACGCACAGTGAAACCCAATCATTAACAAGCTTGTACTGTATCTTAATCGGTTGCTAATCGTAACATTCGATGCTTCCTAAATGTAGTCTTCTATAGATTGTGAATTGAACTATTTTTTATTCACGTTAGTTAAATGAATAAAAAATAGATCCATGAATTATTAGTGGTTTTGGATAAGATCCAATTCTAATGGACTCATATCCAATCTAATTTAAATAGGTTTAATGGACTAGATATCCAAGTGTTGGATAAATTCTGTCATCCTTAATTACAGCCCAAGCCACTTAATTTTGGTCAAAGCTTGTGTTTTTCTTTGCCGAGATAGAAAAAAAATTATAAGTTTTCAAGGAAAAAGGTAAATTTTATTTCTATGAAAAATTTTTTCACAAATATAGTGCTTTAGTTTTTCATTTCCAAGATATGAAAAAAAAAAATATTTCCAAGAGAAGAAAATAAGTAAACTTATTCAACATAAATGTTGTGAACAGGTCCTTATACATTGAAACTTGCAAGAATTTTTATTAGGAATGAATTTAGTCATTGTCTTATTTCCATAAAAAAAAAAAAAACAAATTCAGTGCTTAATCAAAATTATAAAATTCCTTTGTTTTCCATTTTCTCAATAGGAAAAATCTAATGTTTCCCCATAAAAAAGACCAAAAAAAAATTTGTAGCCAAACCTTTACAGGAAATGTCAAACATAGCCAAAACTATTTGTAATTCCAAATTTGACAATGTTTTTTTTTCGTTAACTTTTTCCGTCAAAGTTAACGAAAATTTAAAACCCTCAAAATGACTGTCAGCTGATGTGTCATTATTTTTAATTAAAATTATTTACCAAAAAACAAAGAAAAAAACCAAATAAACATTAAAATTAAAAATTAAAACCCGTCCGACCAAAAAAAAATTAAAACCCTAATATCTAATATCCGCCGCCGCCACCAAATTTCCCCTTCAATTCACATTACTCCATTGTTTCCGTCGGAATCGCGACTCTCGGCCGCCGCCTCCGCCATTTGGTTATGAAGGGTCCTCCGTTTGGACGATGCTTTATCAGAGCTGTTGGTCGTCCGCGGCGATTTCCGATTGACGCCAATTGATTGAGCTGTGAAACCCGCCTGCAGGTCTGTAAATTCCCCGAGAAATACAAAACGTCGCCGGAGCTGCAAACTGGTCTGATCGTGTTTACGGCGGACGAGTCTGAGAAAAATCTGGAGAAATTTTGATTGTGTTGTCTCTGTAGCTGATTCCGATCGAACTCCTCAGATCTGGAGAAAGGGAGGTGGATGGGAGGGCTTGGGATTGGAGAGAGAGGGCTTGGTGTTCGTGGGATTGGAGAGAGAGGGCTTGGTGCGGCGGCGGGTGGAGGGTGGGGGTGGGGGAGTGCGGTGGGGGTGGAGTTGCGGTGGGGTGCAGGTACGTGGTGGTGGAGTTGCGATGGGGGTGGAGTTGTGGTGGGGGTGCAGTTGCGGTGGGGGTGGAGGTGCGATGGGGTGGAGGTGCGGTGGGGTGGTGGTGGTGGAGATGTGGCGGCAGTAGCAGCTCAATTTTTTTTTTGGTATATTTTTTTTAATATTACATTTATTTTGGTTTAGTATAATTTATTATTATTTTCTTTTTAAAATATTGACATGCATCTGACGTGGCATCTAGTTGACTGGTCAATTGGATGCCACGTTAGTTCCGTTATATAGTCATTAACGTGTTGAAATTTTAAACGGATGTCGGCTAAATTTGTCCTAAAAATAAAAATTTTGTCTAAAAAGTGTGACGCAAATAGTTTTGGCTATGTTTGACATTTTCCGTAAGGTTTGGCTACAAATTTGTTTTTGGCCATAATAAAACAATGATTAGATTCATTATCACAAAATACTTACAAGGACTATTCACAACATTCTCTATGTATCAGACTTTGAAACACAACAAACCAAAAATGGAAACCAAGTTCCATGTATCAATGGTGATGATGTACTGTGTCTATGTTCTTGCAAGCCACGGTCATTTCCTCATCGAGTGTAGATAGATTAAAAGATCCTCCTATCGTAGTTCACATAAAAAAACGAGCTTAGCTCAAGCCGGGTGCCAAAACGTGCATTGTCATTGCATCGACCACGACTTGGGAGACCACTACATCAACATTGGAGAAAAGTACAACTGGACGTTCAAGCCACATTTCATCCGGAAGACGCTCTGGCAGTTCTCCCTTGTTCCAGACAAGAGTCACCATGCATATTTTCATGTCTACGATGATTTAAAACTCCCAAATTTCGGTTTGATCTCATTTTCGCTGCGAAAGAGGATGGGGTCTATTATAGGAACCAAGACAGTCATGTAAATGAGTTCTTTTCCAAATGGTTGGCTAATTGATTGGTCATTATATATGGATGGAAAGATAACAAAATTATATGTTCATCGCCGCAGTCCTTGCATCAATCAGAGTCCTGATGAAGAAAGTATGGATAAAATACTACACTGGATAAAATTAGTACGAAAATGAGTTCTCTGCCACCAAGATGTCAGTAAAACCCTGGATATTAGGGGTATCAGTCTTTGAAGGGCAGAATACCATAGCAGTAGTACCGTGTGTGGTGATTGGAGCGAAGAGCAAAGGACATAGTATCATGGATAGTAAGGGACGATGAACGAACAGCAAAGAGCAAAGGCCAAATGCCAAAATAATAACTCCATGGCTCAACCCATATTATTTAATTAAAAAGATAATTAAGGATCTAATAAAATCATTTAATTTCTAGTATTTTGTCAATGTAGTATTCTATTATTTTTGTGTAATCAATACTATTAACTACTAATCATTATCTTTTTTTTTTTTTTTGGGCATAAGCAGCTCCTTGCGGAGATACGGAGACAGCAAACACAAACAAGAGAAATATAACATCAAGTCCCAATCCGGAAAGTCATGTCTACCTCCATGACCCCCGGGAGGTTAGCCAGGGCCATACAGCCACGTAATGGGCGGCCCTGTTACCTGAACGACGAACCGTCATAAAACGCCATGTAGAGTAGGAATCCGCATGCGAATGAATTTCTCAAAGAAAGCTCCTCCTCGAATGCAAGCGTCTTGATTAGATGCTCTTGGAAAGCAACAACTCAACATCCCTTCTCTTCCTCCTACAAAACACCAGACAAAGAACACCAACATATATGTAAGAGGCTTAATCATAACAGGATCGAGTATACCTGCGTACCCCATAGTTTCGTCCTACCATCTCTAACAATTCAATCCATTTTAATAAAAAGGTAAGCCACGTAATTAAACATCTAACCATTGAAGAGGAACAACGTAGACAAAAGAGTCTTTGCTCAACACCATCCTATTAGGCCTCTTGAACTCCGAATAAATCATCTACAACCCATGTTATAGACAGATGAAAAAATAATTAAATAAAAGAAAGTAAAAGAAAAGAAGAAGAATAGTTAAAAAAAGGAAATTGAAAGAAATAAAAAAACCGTCGCAGCAACCGTAACCGTCATCGCCGGAGAACTGCCATCGTCGGAGAACCGCCGCCACCGCCGGGAGAATCGCCGCCACCGCTGGAGAACCGTCACCACAGCCGGAGAACCGTCTCCATCTGCACAGAAACCTAGAAGAAAAATGACAAAGGAGAAAGATTGGGTAAAAAAATCAAACCGTGTGTGTTGTCGACTGTGACGGCGGCTTGTCCGTTGGCCGGGGAGAAGAACGCGGAAAGCGTCGAGGTGCTGCTGCTTCTTCCGCCACTTGATTCCCGGCAAGGTACCCGTAGCAACTTCTCGTCAAACTTCGTCGTAGATGAATCCTGAAGTCGGAAGGAAGGGCGGGCCGTTTGCGGCGGTCGTGGAGAGACGAGAGAAGGAGGTGGAGGAAGTAGTAACCGCTCCAATCGAGAATGGCGCCTTTCTCGACGTCGAGGCGCTGCCGTAGCCAGGGACACTTCGTTTTGCTTGGAAAGGGAAAGTTGGAGACAGAGAAAGCGGGGAAGAAAATTTTCAACGTTGATCGCCTTAACTACTAATCATTATCGCTATTAAGTATTAAGCATCATAATAATGTTATCATGGAGGTTTGTTGGAAATGATGATATGTAAATTCACGAGAGAGAAGTAGCTCTTTCCCAACAACACCAATGTGGTGCATCGTGATGCGCCCATAAGGTAAATCCGCCCTCCCACCTGGCCAGGGCGGATCTTCACTCCCGGGGCGGTCCTCTGACCGCCTTAACTAAAGGGTCACCTGACACATCTACAGGAGACCACCGCCCATTACTGTTGACGGTGACTCCTTGCGGCCCACTCAGAGCAAGACACGTGGATCCTGTCATGCCAATGGGACCTATAAATAACAGTGGTCCCCCATTCAGAAGAGGACACGACAAAAACCCGGGACCATACGCCTGATACTACAAGCTTCCGCGCCGTACGCTAAAGGCTATCGTTCCGCCCACACCAAAGGGCACTCGCCCGGTACTTCTCTGTAACCCATTTCCCCTACATTATCTACATACTTACCACCCCACATATTAACCCCTTGCACGTCCGCCCTGCAAGGTACCATCCGCCGAGACACTCCGAGGACGGATACATTGCCTAAGCCTCCAAAGAACCACAGTATTGATCCACCGGTCCAACTGGGCGGATCAATTGGCGCGCCAGGTAGGGGATAGCTAAAACGTCTTATTCCCGAAAAGACAAACAGCATGCAAAATTTGGAGGAAAATCCCACGAGTGGTACCCCCGAGGGGAACACTCGTCACCCCGACTAAACAAGTAATATCGGCGGGTGTCCCCCGAGACCCTCGCCGTACATAGACACACTTCGTCCAATCCGCCCCCTGGGACTCGGATTGAACGAGGGGAATCCCACATCCCCCCTCCGTTGGAAGGTAGAGTGGCGACCGATCCCGCTGCGGGGGACCTAGCGGCGCAGGTAGCCGATCTACAAAAACAGAACGCTGAAATGGCAGTGATGATGAAGTTCCTGGTGGCCAAGGCGACTCCCGGAAATCACACCGAGGGCTCATCCGGCGGACTGGCAACCGGCATGGCGGACTCGGACGAAATGTACCGACTGTTCCTCCCTCGCCACCAGTCAGGCCCAAGGCAACTCGCCATGAGGCAGCCTATGGACAAGAGTCTCCTCAGCTTTCCTCCTCCACAAGGATTCGTGCCACCAGCAATCAAAGCGTACGACGGAACTGGGGATCCCGACCAACATCTGTTAACATTCACCATTGCCATGCAGATGTTCACGGCCCCGGACGCCACCTACTGCCGTACGTTCCCTGGAACGTTAACTGGAGCTGCACTAACCTGGTATGGAGGTTTGGCAGAAGGAATCATAAAGAATTGGGAAGATTTCTGCCAACTCTTTCTCCACAAGTTCTCAAACCAAAAGGAGGCGGGGCGCAACTTGTCCGCTTTCTGGAACTTGAAACAGAACCGGTCAGAGACTCTTCGGCAGTACTACGAGAAGTGGGCCAAGGCGGTCGCGGCGGTGCCCAACCTCGCACTAGACATTGTGCTCCACCACATCCAAACCACCACGCTTAGCACCGAGCTGGTGAAGGACTTGGTCCGGAGAAAGCCAAAAACCCACACCAAGTTGGAGACATGTATCCTCCAGTGTGCTGAAGTGGAAGAGAATGTCGCCATGATACAGGGCGGGTACGGGCGCTCAAGCGATCAGAACAGGGACAAAGGATACCAAGGGCGAAAAGAGAAATGCCCTGACGACAGAATAGACAACCGCCCTCACGGAGAGGGAAGATCGGAAGAAGGGTACACCCCCCTGTCGGAATCAAGGCGAAGGCTCATGTACGTCCTCCAAGAAAAGAAAGGAGGATTGCGGTGGCCGGCCCCCGTTACCCAAAGCGGCAGTGAAAAGAGGGAACCCAAATGAGTATTGCGAGTTTCATGGGCAGAAGGGGCACGACACGGAGGACTGCCGGGAACTCCGCAGTGAGATTGAGCGAGCCATAAGGAATGGTGACCTCAAGGAATTCATCATAAGTAACGAAGGAGAAAAGAGCGGGAACGCTCAGAATCGCCAAGACGAAGAGAAAAGGAAAGGTTAGAGACACCCCTCCGAAGGCGGGTAGACACACGCCCCCCAGAAAGGCGAGTGTCTTCGACAGAATAACGGATAAGGAGGAAAGTCCGGATACCCAAAAGGAGGGCGGAAAGCCCAGATACAAGAAAACATGCAGCATGATTTTGGGAGGAGAGGAGGATACGCCCCAGAACAGAAGGGTCGTTGGTGAATGTTCCATGGTCAGACAGTCAGATGGAGAGCCGCCATTGACGTTCACATCGGCAGATTTGCGCGGGGGAAGTCCCATCACCCAAGCGATGGTGATCCGTGTCATCGTTGAAGACACTCTGGTAGAGCGGGTGCTAGTGGACGAGGGCAGTTCGGCGGATATACTCTCAGCCGATGCTTTCAGCAGGATGGGATTAGACCCCGCCCTACTCAAGCGTTCTAAGATCATGCTGACTGGCTTCGCGGGAAATGACGTACCTGTACTGGGCGTGATCACCTTACCCATCACATTGGGGGACGACGATCACCAGGAAACAAAGCACATAAAATTTTACGTCACCAATTGCAATTTGGCGTATAACATGATAATGGGGCGGCCCAGTTTGGCCGCTTTCGAGGCAGTTTCCTCCACAGTCCATCAAGTCATGAAGTTCCCTACTGCAAGAGGGATCGGAGTAGCATGGGAGACACTCCATTGGCACGAAAATGCTATAGGGTGGCTCTCAAGAAAGAAGAGGCATGTTTCTCAGTAGATACTAGAGACGACGCGTATGTCCGCCCAGAATCCGCGGAGGCGGATACGGAAGTCCCACTGTATCCTGGCGATCCTGAGAGAGTGATACGGATGTCCGCTCATATGCCGGTCCCAGACCGAGATCGCACAGTGGCACTGCTGAGAGAGTATGCTGACTTGTTCGCGTGGAAACCCAGGATATGCCTGGGCTGGACCCCGCGATCATGCAGCACCACCTAGCTGTGAGAGCAGACGCCTGCCCCGTGTCACAAAAGAAGCGGATGGTAAATTGGACAAGAAAATAAGCGGTCCAAGAGGAAATCACGAAACTGTTGGAAGCAGGTTTCATCAGGGAAGTCCAGTACCCGACGTGGCTGTCGAATGTAGTAATGGTGGGCAAGGCGGATGGAAGCTGGCGGATGTGCATAGATTTTACCAACCTCAACGACGCCTGTCCCAAGGACCCATATCCGCTGCCCAATATCGACCAACTGGTGGACGCCACAGCAAACCATGAGACGTTGTCTTTCTTAGACATGTTCTCGGGATACCACCAGATCCCTCTGGCAAAGGCGGACCAAGAAAAAATGTCATTCTCGACGCCCTTCGGCAATTACTGCTACAATGTGATGCCGTTTGGCCTAAAAAACGCCGGAGCGACGTACCAGAGGATGATTGACAGAGTTTTTCAAGATCAGCTGGGTCATCACATGGAAGCATACGTAGATGACCTGCTGGTTAAGACCAAGGCGGGTGATGACCACCTGGGAGACCTCCGGAAAACCTTCGACACCTTGAAGGCGTTCCAACTTCGCTTGAATGCGAAGAAGTGCGTCTTCGGCGCCTCCTCAGGGAAGTTTTTGGGATTCATAATCACCAGGCGGGGAATCGAGGCGAACCCCAAAAAGATAGAAGCTATCATGCAGACACCACCCCCCAAGACGGTCAGAGACGTCAAAACATTGACGGGGCGGTTAGCGGCAATGAACAGATTCATCCCAAAGTCCGCCGAGCGGCAGGCGCCATTCTTTGCCATTCTGAAGGCGGCGGCCAAGTTCTCATGGACGGAAGAGTGTTCTAAGGCTTTTGAGGAACTCAAAGCATTCCTCACCACTCCGCCGACGCTAGCAGCCCCGATTCCCGGAGATGAGCTATACCTGTACGTCGCCATCACGGCTACAGCTGTCAGCTCAGTTCTCGTGAAGCGGATGGACAAGGAAGAACGCCCGGTCTTCTACACGAGCAAGTCGTTAGTAGATGCCGAAACCAGGTATTCTCCATTGGAGAAGTCAGCCTACGCGGTGATTATCGCCTCCAGGAAGCTGTGCCCGTACTTCCATGCTCACACAATTCACGTTGTGACGAACTTACCACTCAAGGCAGCTCTCAGGTCCATGGGAGTGGCAGGGCGCATGTCCAAATGGGCGGTAGAGCTCAGCGAATATGCGTACACTTCCAACCACGGACAGCCATCAAAGCACAGGCTCTGGCTGATTTTGTGGTCGAAGGATGTGTCCGGGCGGAAGGACGCCCGGATGATTACTGGGAGCTCTACGTGGATGGGGCATCGAGCAAGAACGGAGCGGGAGCGGGTATAGTGTTAAAAAGCCCCCAGGGAGTCCTACACGAAACCGCCCTCCGTTTCAACAAGTCACGAACCAACAATGCGGCGGAGTACGGGGCGCTCATTGCGGGGCTCAGAATGGCCAAAACCATGGGAGTATCCCATCTCAAAGTTTTCTCCGACTCCGCCATTGTGGTCAACCAGCTCAGCGGGGTGTACGAGGTCCGGGAGGAAACTCTGGCCCCATACAACGATCAAGCCAAGATCGCCCTCAAGGGTTTTGAAACAACGGAGATCCATCAGGTGGCGAGGGAAGACAACGCCCACGCCGACGCTCTCTCCAAGCTCGCTATCGCTCTCAGCTTCGAAGAGGACAGGATGATCACCGTGGAGAAAGAAAGAGAAGAGGGTGAGTGTATGGTCGTCGATGCCCAGACAAGCGTAACACCGCCCACATCGCCACTCACGGATTGGCGTGCGCCAATACGGACTTTTATTGAAACGGACGCCCTCCCGGCGGACCGAGCACTGGCCACCAAGATTCGTAGACGAGCGGCAAGGTGCGTTTTGCTGGACGGCGAAATGTATCGTAAGTCCTCGGCAGGGCCATACTTGCGATGCTTAAGTGATGAGGAGGTTTCTTTCACTTTGAGAGAAATCCACCAAGGTGTATGCGGGATGCATATAGGCACCAAAAGCCTGGAAAAGAATGTATTATTGCAGGGGTACTATTGGCCAACAATCCGCCGAGACTCGGAAGAGC
Source organism: Linum lewisii (assembly GCA_034768395.1). NCBI lineage: Eukaryota > Viridiplantae > Streptophyta > Magnoliopsida > Malpighiales > Linaceae > Linum > Linum lewisii. The sequence continues at coordinate 5,836 of JAVBHU010000606.1, read as the reverse complement.
TGGTCAAACGATGCCACAAGTGTCAGCTATTCGCTAACACGCACCACCTGCCCTCCACCGCTCTCCAGCCGATAGTTTCACCATGGCCGTTCGCCTTCTGGGGGATAGATTTGCTAGGACCGTTCCCAGAAGCGGTGGGCAAGAGAAAGTATATCATCGTGGCGGTGGATTACTTCACCAAGTGGGTTGAAGCCGAAGCTCTCGCCTCCATCACGGCATATCAGGTGCAGAAGTTCGTGTTGAAAAACATCATCACTCGCTTCAGCCTTCCTCTGGGATTTGTCTGCGATCACGGCACTCAGTTTGATTGCACGGCGTTCCTTGACTTTTGTGAAGAATTCAAAATCATGGTTCGCTTGGCGTCTGTAGCATATCCCCAGGCGAACGGGCAGGCGGAAGCCATCAATAAGCTCATCTTGCAAGGATTGAAGAAGAGAGTGGATGCGGCGAAGGGAAAATGGGTCGATGAGTTGCCCAACATCCTATGGGCGCATAGGACTTCGTACAAAACAGCCACAGATGAAACCCCTTACGCCCTGGTATATGGAACCGAAGCAGTCCTACCCGTGGAGGTTAATCTGCCTAGCCTTAGGATTCAGCATTTCAACCACGCCAGCAATGATGCAGGCTTACATCATAATCTGGACATGTTAGAAGAACGAAGGGAGGATGCAGCTATCCGCCTGGTAGCTGAAAAGGAACAACTGGCTAGGCGATACAACGCTCATCTTCGCCCTCATCACCTGGAAGAAGGTGACTGGGTAGTTCGAAAGGTTTTTCGGCCGATCCCCCAACAGGGCAAACTAAACGCCAATTGGGAAGGGCCATACAAGGTCCGTGAAGTGATCGGTCCAAGCACCTTTAAACTCGAACACCCTACCGGCGAAACCATACACAAGACATGGGACGCCATGCACTTGCGGAAGTACAGTGCCAATGAAGACGAGGTCTAGCTTACTCCGCCACTTTCCGTCCGTTTCTTAACTTTTGGATTTTCTATTGTTTTTGAAAACGGCCTACTAAGGGCGTGTATGTAAGGAAAGGAAGACAAGTTCACTAAAGATATATATATATGATATTATGTATATCAATGGACAAGTCCTACTAAAAGCATGGCCGGGTTCGAGTTCCCCTGGGAGGAACTTAACCCCTGTGCCAAGTTCGGGTTCCTCAAGGCGGAACCTAACATACCTCTTCGAATTCGGATTCCCCAGGGCGGAAACCGATTCGTCATCGTTCGGGTTCCCCAAGGCGGAACCCAACATTCCTCCGAGTTCGGATTCCCCAGGGCGGAATCCGAACGCATCTTCGTTCGGGTTCCCCAAGGCGGAACCCAACATTCCCCCGAGTTCGGATTCCCCAGGGCGGAATCCGAACGCATCTTCGTTCGGGTTCCCCAAGGCGGAACCCAACTTTCCTCCGAGTTTGGATTCCCCAGGGCGGAATCCATCCCTGATACCCAGGGCAGATTCCTCAGGGCGGAATCTAACTTGACAAAGAAACAAGGCAGTCGACATAAGAAAGTGTTGGCATCATCATTACAATCCGTCAATCATTCCGGTTTACTGAGTCTGGATAAAAAAAAAAAACAACAGCAGAAACACGATGGAAAGTACAAGGTAGCGACCACTACGACTGCCCGCCCGACGACCCCGCTTTGTCTGCCCGCGACCTCTCAGCACGAGCTTTCTTCCTCAGCTCCTTGTGGCGAAGGCTCACCTCAGAGAAGGCCTCGGACAACAGCTCCTTGCGGCGGTCCGAAGGAATCACTTGGGAGTCAGCAGATTCTTCTTTAAACTCCTGCGCCATCAGCCGCCGAGACGCAGAACGGAACATCTGCTCCTGATTCCAGGAGCAGTCCACGTTCCCCCGTCGGAGTTCGTGGCGGACAGCAGCAAGGGTGTTGTCCAAAGCGCCCTACACCCGGTCGCCCAGCTCCTCCGCAGTCTTCTCGGCGACAGCCTTTTTCACATCCGCCTTCAGCGCCTGAAGGGTCTCCTCCGTTTCTTTCAAGGCAAGGTCGCGGCTTTCCAAGTCCTTTGTTTTGGCCCCCAGGTCCTCGGCCATGACTGCCTTGTCGGTCTCCAAGAGGACCACTTTCTTTTTCAAGGCGTCCCTATCAGCTTCCGCCTGCGTCAAGGCGTTCTCCACCTTGTATCGTTTCTCCTGCTCCGCCTGTAAGTCCAACATGTGTTCAGTAGCTTGGTTAGCGTGCGCAACACGGAGCAAGTCCAATTGATAAGAGGTAGTTACCAGAAGCTGGGCCGCCTCCTCTTCCATTTCCTTTTTGGCCTTGGAGTATTTGGCCTTCCATTGTTGAGAGGCGGCCCGGGCCTCCCTCAACTCAGCCTTCATCTCCTCAACACCTTGCGGCCGCTCTGCCCTGTGCGCCTGATCGGCTGACAGCAGGCCCCCAGCGGTACCTAAGAGCTACAACAGGAGTAAAATCCAGGTGGATCAGATTGTGAAACGGAACGTGGTCGACGAGCACGCAGCGCCAGTCTTCTGACTGAAATTTGATCTTACCCTGGCCCCAATCGCCATTTGCTCCATCGCCAAGCGGCGGACCCCGTCCTCGGTACGAGGGTGGTCGATATCCCAGTCGGCCGCCAGTTGAAGGGCGGCCTGGGTGAGAACCTCGCTGCCACTAAGCGTTGGCTGCATGATAGGGAGACGGGCGGTGCTGAACTCCCCTGACGGGGTCTCTGGCCTGATTCTGCCACCGGTTTTTCTGCTTCCCAGCATCCTTCCTCATGATCGTCTTTCGGCGTTTTGTGCGCTCCAAGTTCTGTGCTGGAGGACTCTACTGAGACCGTTTCTTCTCAAGGCGTTCCTTATCCACCTTTTCTTGGTCAGGGCGCGTCTGGTCCGCGTCTTTCCGTTGCTGATGTTGCTCAGCTCTCGAACCTTCGGGTTGAGGCTGAGTGTGGCCAACCGCTCTCCGGGTCTTGGCGTTCAACAACGCAGCGAAGATGGAACTCTCTGCAAAAACAGTAATAGCAAGACAAGGAAACAGGTTAAGCACCAGCACCACAATAAACATGTATAATAACGGCGCACGACAATAGACGCATCGCCCTCAGTTGTTGTCCGCTCACCACCGCCATCTAGCCAGTGCTTCAGAGCGTTTTAGGCCCCGTTTCTTAAGGTTGTAGTTCCAGGTATTCACCCAGTCTACAATGCTAGCGTCATTCCCCTGAAGACGGCGGGGGTCGGTTGAACTCCTCGATTGCACCATACGACCAAGTAGGTCGAAGGCGCTTCGCCCAGGAGGCATCCTCCGGCGATTCAGCTCTCATAAAGAAGAAGCTGTGAAACCACACAGAGGACGCCTTGATGACACCGTAGATTCCGCTCCCAGAGTACGCTCTCCTCTTTGAGAACGTAATGCCATTCTGCCCAATTTTGGCGGAGTAAAGCTGGCGGAATACTCTGGCGCTTGGATCAACATGCTTTTTGATGCATGACACCTTGAATGCAGTCATGACCGCCCAAGCATGAGGTTGGAGCGCTCCCAGGGACGCTCCCAAAAGATCCAGAACATCCACCTCCCAGGAGTCCAAGGGGAAGCGGAGGCCGTACCTAAGCGCCTCAACCCACACGCCCACCCATCCAGGTGGACAGTTTCCGATTGAGCAGATTTGAGCGGGGCCGGCGTATAAACAACGCTGAGGCATGTCGCACTCATTCAACATCCTCGCTATGGCGCTCGTCTTGACATAGGGGAAGTACCCCGGCCCATACACCTCTCGGCAGTCCGTGGGCGCGCCATCCCACATCTGCTCCCAGGATAAGACCTTGTATCCATACTTATCCACAGCTTCGGTCTGCAGCTCAAAACCCCAAGCCTCCTTGGTGAACCCGACCTGCCACGAGGCGAACCGCCGACAGATATTTGAGTTGGGTCCCTGGAACCTGGCATCTGCCTGCTGGCGGAGCTGCTCCGCCGACGGAGTAGGCAGCGTTTCGTTATCCTCAGAAAACACGTACTCGGCGGTGAAGTCCGCGTACGGATTAAAGACGATGTCGGTGTCCTCCGGATAGGGCATCTGCCCTTTCTGTTTGGGATCTGCTGCGTCTGATCCCTCGTCATCGACTTCTTCTTCCTTAGAAGGCTCAGGAGTCAGAGGAGGACTCGGTTGCACGGACGGGGCTGACGACGTAGACGCTTCGGCGGACGTATCCGCCCCTGATCCTCTCCTCCCTTCATCATAACCTCCTACAACAGAAGGATAAGGGGCGCAAATCAGAAGAGGAGGAGGAATGAATGCCAAAGGGCGGGCAGATACAGGAGCAGTTTTCGTCCCCGCCTCTCGAGAAGGGCGGGCGGTAGACCGCCGTCGTCCCCGCATGCCCCTCAACAGACTCTCTAAGTGGTCATAATCTAAGGACGATGACGACCCACTAGACGACATCTCACACGCCCAAGAAGGAAATAGAAAGGGCGGGGCACGCAATACAGACAAATGCGAAAAAAAACTAATGGGCGGATAAAAAAAATTTGAATGCAAGAATTTTCAAAGGAACCTACTTGCTTCGGCGGAAGAAGACGACTCAACATCAGAAGGCATCTTCGGTGAATGTTTTGGAAGATGGCGAACAGAGGCAAAGTTTAATAAGGGAAAGGCGGACTCGGCTGACAAGGCGGACACGCTCAAAGAAGTTGGCAAGAGGAAAGGGCGGAAGCTCTCAAAAAAATTAATTTTCAGGCTAAGGTGCCAAATCGGAGGGGGGGAGACCCATATTTATACTAGTGACGTGGGTAAGCGAACCGTCGCCGAGTATAAAGTTGCCACGTGTCCCCCAAGCAGTGGGCTGGTACGCTTTGAGTAGGCTACTAACCTACTGCTCGGGGACACGAAACGTCGCCAAATACAATGGGGCCACGTGTCCCCCAGGCAGAGGGCGAATAGGCTAGCAGCCTACAGAAAGAAGGGGAACGCGTGCAAGTTCACCTCAAAAGAAGGGCCCCGCCGTTTAGATCACCGGCAACAGCTTCAATCTGGAAGGGGCGGATCTCTCGTCTCGGGGCGTTCAAACAGTTCCATAGTATCCCCTCGAGCCTCTCGCGGCCTCAAGGTCATACTGGGGGCAATTGATGGGCCCCTAAGGTAAATCCGCCCTCCCACCTGACCAGGGCGGATCTTCACTCCATGGGCGTTCAAACAGCTCCATAGTATCGCCTCGAGCCTCTCGCGGCCTCAAGGCCATACTGGGGGCAATTGATGCGCCCATAAGGTAAATCCGCCCTCCCACCTGGCCAGGGCGGATCTTCACTCCCGGGGCGGTCCTCTGACCGTCTTAACTAAAGGGTCACCTGACACATCTACAGGAGACCACCGCCCATTACTGTTGACGGTGACTCCTTGCGGCCCACTCAGAGCAAGACACGTGGATCCTGCCATGCCAATGGGACCTATAAATAACAGGGTCCCCCATTCAGAAGAGGACACGACAAAAACCCGGGACCATACGTCTTGGTGCACATTCAGTACTATACGAGTAACATCAGTTAATTATAAACACCTTTCGAAATATGAACATACAAATCTCAAAATAGAATCTATGTGCACATATTTAACATGATGAAGACGTTAGTTGAAATGGAAGGTCAAAGTATGAGAGATAAAAAGAACGGTTTATACAATAAGAGACTATTTGTTAAGTTGATAAAGTAGAGAGACCAAAATGCTCTTTCCCATATTTGAAAGCAAGTTGTCAGGAAAAAAGGAAAAAGGAAAAAGGAAAAAGCGATCAGAAAAAAAACCAAAATCGCCAATTCCAATGGCCATTTATTGGTGATGTGGCCAAATTAGCCTCTATTGGGAATTGATTG
>JAVBHU010000604.1:0-18532 GCA_034768395.1 Linum lewisii | reverse complement strand
AATTTAGTGACTGGCGGGTTATTTGGCCATTGTTGAGTGATGATTTGAGTAATCAACCCCAAATTAACCTCAAGGCGGATTGGTGCACCCGATAGTCCGTGGGCATATGGCCCAAGGGTCACATTCCATTCTTCGAGTTATCCTGCAATTTTTTTTCAAGATGATTAGACGAACAACTCCATCATACCTAACACTAAAGACACTAGTTTTTGTCATCACAGGACATCAATCATATCTTTGTCAAATAGCTGAATATATGCGATATAAAAAGCATTTTTGTCACTAAACTTTGAATTAAGTAACAAAATGGTCACTCAATAATGTTTTTCACAATACTTTGATAACAGATCTATACTTCCGTCAATTTCGGGGTCGTTCGTTAGAAGAATTCGGGTAGGAGAATTTGGGTCAGTTGGAGAATTTGGTGAAATAGCCCGTTCGGCAAGGTGAATTGAGGAGGGATTTGGGGAGATTTCAAATTCTCCATTGTGGGACCCACGGAGAATTGGTGTGTGTTTCAATTATCCAATGGAGATGAGAGAATTTGGAGAATTTGTTGTTTTTAGTATTTTACAATTCATTTTTTAATTTAATTTTATTTTATTAATATCAATTCTCCACCCCACAATCTCACATTTTCTCCTCCAAACGGTCTACTTTCGAAACAGACAATTCTCTATCTAATTAAATTCTCTAACTAATTCAATTCCCCTCTCCCAATCCCATCCCACGAACCACCCTTCATTTCATTTTCATACAAAAGCAAACATGAACAAGCCACATCACTTGAGTTATTATTCGAAAATGCATGCCACCATAAGAGTGACTCATTCTCACTTTGACTATCTGAAAACCCAATCAATTGTTACAAAAAAAAAAAAAAATTAAATTCCAGTCGTATGGAAGGGAAATTAGTCAGGTGCCGACACAATATGGTGTTGAATGGTGCTGAATTTGCTGAATCAAATCTCAGCCGTCCATGAAATAATCAACGGCTATGATTAAATATATGTAGTGGAAGTGTCAGAAGGGCAAAATAGTAATCTCGTCAATGTGTTAAAGTGATGGAGAAAGTGATGGAAAAGTAGGAAAGAGAGTACACAATTCTTCTATTCTCTTTCTTGTAATGATAAAAAAATTAACATAACACTTACGTTTTAAATGATTTTTCAGTAATTTTAACATAAAAAATCTTCTAATTAAATTACGAATCTAATGATATCACTCTTGATAGTGTTTATGAAATTAATATCAGTTGTTAGGAATACGTATCAGTTATGTTAGGAATTCGTATCAGTTATGTTAGGAATTCGTATCAGTTATGTTAGGAATTTGTATGATGTTACGAATTTAGTTGATTCAAGTACAAATCATGATTCGTATGGTTTTATAGCATGTTTCGTAACGTTTTGAAACCAATTTTGTATTGGGTTATAGCAAGTTTCGTATGAGTTTGAGTTCATGTTTCGTAACGTTTGAGACATGTTTCGTAACGTTTGAGACATATTTCGTAACGTTTTGAAAACTAATTTTGTATTGGGTTATAGCAAGTTTCGTATGGGTTTGAGTTCATGTTTCGTAACGTTTGAGATATACTTTCGTATTAGTTATGTGGGTATTCTACTTGAAGTTCTAACCCTTGTCCATTTTCTCCCCCTTATTACGTAGTATGGTCCAAATTGATACGAATAAGATCTCAAAGTGTATGTTTTGCGAATTATTAGAGTATATATTACTTAATTTCGTAACACTTGATGTCATGATACACATGTAATACTTCCTCTTCTTTTTCTTCTTCTTCTTTCTTCTCCATCCTTCTTCTTCTTCCTCCTTCTTCTTCTTCTTCTTCCTCCTTCTTCTTCGTCTTCTCCTTCCTTCTTCTTCGTCTTTCTCCTTCCTTCTTTTTCGTCTTTTCTCCTTCCTTCTTCTTCTTTCTCTATTCCAAAATAAAAAAAGGAGAGAAAAAGAGAGGGAAATGATTGATTTTGAATTTTGAAAATGGAGGGAGAAACAACATGAAAGTATTACGAAAGTAACATGAAGAACACGAAAGTGTTACGAAATAGCTACGAAAGTAGTTGAGAGAAAAAAAGAGAGAGAAACAAAAAAGAGAATCTAAAATTGTGTATCATGAGAGAAAAAAGGGGAGGGAAATAAAAAAGGAGAGAAAAAGAGAGGCGAAATGAATGATTTTGAATTTTGAAAATGGAGGGAGAAACACATTCTCTTTCTTCTTCTTCTTTCTTCTCCTTCCTTCTTCTTAAAAGAAAAAAGAGAGGGAAATGAATGTAATACTTGGTACTTAATTCGTATGGTTTTATAGCATGTTTCGTAACATTTGAGAATTATTTTCGTATTAGTTATGTGGGCATAAAATAAAATAAAAATAAAAAGGAGGAAGAAAGAGAGAGAAATGAATGTAATACTTGGTACTTAATTCGTAACACTAGGTATTCTTGAGAAAAAGAAAGAATGGAGAGAAAAAGAGAGGAAATGAATGATTTTGAATTTTGAAAATGGAGGGAGAAACAAATTCTCTTTCTTCTTCTTCTTTCTTCTCCTTCCTTCTTCTTAAAAGAAAAAGGGGAGAAAAAGAGAGGGAAATAAATGTAATACTTGGTACTTAATTCGTAACACTTGGTACTTGTTCGTATGATTTTATAGCATGTTACGTAACATTTGAGAATTACTTTCGTATTAGTTATGTGGGCATAAAATAAAATAAAAATAAAAAGGAGAGAAAAGAGAGGAAAATGAATGTAATACGTGGTACTTAATTCGTAACACTTGGTATTCTTGAGAAAAAGAAAGAAATGAGAGAAAAAAAGAGGGAAATTAATGATTTTGAATTTTGAAAATGGAGGGAGAAATACATTCTCTTTCTTCTTCTTCTTTCTTCTTAAAAGAAAAAGGAGAGAAAAAGAGAGGGGAATGAATGTAATACTTGGTACTTAATTCGTAACATTTGGTACTTGTTCGTATGGTTTTATAGCATGTTTCGTAACATTTGAGAATTACTTTCGTATTAGTTATGTGGGCATAAAATAAAATAAAAATAAAAAGGAGAGAAAAAGAGGGGGAAATGAATGTAATACTTGGTACTCAATTCGTAACACTTGTTTTTCTTAAGAAAAAGAAAAAAAGGAGAGAAAAAGAGAGGTGAAATGAATGATTTTGAATTTTGAAAATGGAGGAAGAAACACATTCTCTTTCTTCTTCTTCTTTCTTCTCCTTCCTTTTTTTTAAAAGAAAAAAGAGAGAAAAAAAGAGGGAAATGAATGTAATACTTGGTACTTAATTCGTAACACATTCTCTTTCTTCTTCTTCTTTCTTCTCCTTCCCTCTTCTTAAAAGAAAAAATAGAGAAAAAGAGAGGGAAATGAATGTAATACTTGGTACTTAATTCGTAACACTTGATACTTTGTTCGTATGGTTTTATAGCATATTTCGTAACGTTTTGAGAACCAATTTCGTATTGGGTTATAACAAGTTTCGTATGGGTTTGGAATCATGTTTCGTAACATTTGAGAATTACTTTCGTATTAGTTATGTGGGCATAAAATAGAAAAAAAGAAAAAGGTGAGAAAAAGAGAGAGAAATGAATGTAATACTTGGTACTTAATTCGTAACACTTGTTTTTATTGAGAAAAATGAAAAAAAGGAGAGAAAAAGATAGGGAAATGAATGATTTTGAGTTTTGAAAATGGAGGGAGAAATACATTATCTTTCTTCTTCTTCTTTCTTCTCCTTCCTTGTTCTTCTTCTTCATTCTTCTTCTTCTTTTTCTCCTTCCTTCTTCTTCTTTCTCTATTCCAGATCTAGATTCTTCTTCTTCTTCTTCTTCGTCTTCTCCTTCCTTCTTCTTCTCTTCTTATTTTCTCTATTCCAGATCTAAAATCTTCTTCTTTCCTCTTCTTCTTCATTCTTTTTTCTTGTTTCTACGAAAACATTACGAAAATGAGAGAATGTGAGGGAGAAACAACACGAAAGTAACATGAAGAGCACGAAAGTGTTACGAAACAGTTACAAAAGTATTTGAGAGAGAAAAAGAGAGGGAAATAAAGGATTACGAAAGTAACATGAAGAGCACGAAAATGTTACGAAATAGCTGCGAAAGTATTATGAAAATTGATAAAAAATATTACAAAAACTGATATTATAAAACATAACGAAAGTATTACGGAAATGGTTACAGACATTATGAAACCCAACATATCTCAACCAAATGTTACGAAATCAATTTTTGGCACCCTCAAACAAGAAAAGAACACGAAAAATATGAAAAATACAAAGATTCATACACATTATGAGGGTTGTATGCACTCCCCCGACGTTTTCATGCGTAGATCCAACTCCGACGTGCTATTTTTCGGCACAATGAACACACAAATCTCCTCTTTGTTCATGAAAAATTGAGAGAAAAAATGAGAGAGAAAAGGAGGAGAGAAATTGAGATTTTTGAATTTTGAAAATAGAGAGAGAAATAATGGTGGTTTCTCAATTATATAGTAACTTTTTTGTGTCATATTTTTACTGTTCACGTGTCAGAATCGTAATACATGATTTTACCAAAATCCCCTGTTCAGCACGGTGCTGAATCACCCCATTCAGCATAATACCATTAGCCGTATGGAAGTCATAAAAATTCATTTCTAGTTAGAATGGTTAGGTCACAAAGCTAACTTTTGAGGACAGAATGCCTAATATTGATATCAAAGTTTGGTCGACAACAACCTCTTGATGATCTAGTTAAAACTGGTAGATGGATAATAGATTAAGGAGGATATGATCACAATTCAGTAGATGAGTGACGCCTATTAAGAGAACAATATGTGAAAAAAGATTATTGAGTTGTCTCACATAAAAAATGGAAAGTACTGAGTGCACTATAAAGAGTAAAGAGTAAAATTCTTACATGATTAGCTAATTTTTTAAGATGAGAGAAGATCTAATGACACCACACAAATCTCAAATTTTTTTTTTGAAAAGGAACACAAATCTCATTGTGACATTGAAAACTAGTAATTTTTATAATATGGCTTACCTATATTGGATATTGTACCTAAAACAACAAAAATGGACAGAAATATGGACTTGTTACCAAAACTTGTGTTAAATCACAGAATCGTTAATTTTTGTAATAAAGTGACCAATTGATTACCTTACCTACACTTTAGTGACCGAAAATGTTTTTTTAGTGTCATATTCATAGTTTTTACAATTTTTTTATAATAGGCTGGGAGGCCCTTGTACTATTGAAAGATAACAAACATACCCTCTTATTATTAATTGCGCCAAACAGGCCCCTCTACTTAGAACATATAACAAACAAGTCATTCCGTTACAATGTGACAAAGGCATTACTGAATTGCTGACAAAGTTGACACGTCACATACCCATAGGTTGTTAGAGTTTATACGTCATCCAATTGGAATGTCAGCAACCCTAGACGACGTCATTTTTTACTATTTGGATTATCTGTTGCTAATAACCCTTAGTCAAAACTATGTCGTTTAGGGTTGCTGACATTCCAATTGGCTGACGTGTAAACTCTAACAACATTCGAGTCAGTGACGCGTCAACTTTGTCAGCAATTCAGTAACGACGTTTGTAACATTTGTAATGGAAAGACTTGTTTGTTATATGTTCTAAGTTGAGGGGCCTGTTTGGTGCAATTAATAGTAAAATGGTCTGTTTGTTATTTTTCAATAGTACAAGGGCCTCTCAGCCTATTATCCAATTTTTTTATAATTGGAGTGGGTCCCAAAGAAAGTCGACTTTTAAGACTTCTCTGTCTATGGTTCAGGGACTAAATACACGTGGAATCATGCAAATAGGGTAGCAACAAAATCTCCTTTTCCACGTGGCGGCAAGCTATTGGCTCGAACGACGACGACGCAGCGACCGGGAAACGGGCTCCTCCGGTGGGCGCTGGGAAACCACGCAACTGGCTGGGCCCACGCTGCTACGAGTCAAAAAAAGGAAGCACTTGCTCCTGTTTTGTCACCGACACGTGGCGAATCCACGAAGCAGCTGCGCTGTTAGTGGATATAAGAAGACCGCCACTTTACAGTACAGTGAGCTGAATCCAGTGGGCGTTCTTTGACTCATTAGATTTTTGGGTGATTAATTCGTCATCTAATATAAGCCGATTCGGTTCACTCGAGTTTCTAGTACGATTCAATGATTTAGATTACGGTATTGTTTTCCATGTGAAAATGAATTAATGTGAATTTCATTGATTCCAGTGGAAAATTAATGGGGATTCACTGATTCCCCATGAATCTCGAATTTCCTTATTTTTCAGTAAATTGTCTGGGGTGGGGATATTCAAATCCGCTCAACTCCTTCCCATTTGAACGGGAATTAAGAAAACCACCTAGAGGTGTTAAGGGTTCGTCGGGAATTGGACTCCCCAAGTTTGGGTGACCTAAATAGACCTAGAAACATGAAGTTCGAGGGAAAGTGAATTTCGGCCAAGTCCAGGCCTCAAAACCAGTACGAAAAATAACTCCTATTATATATGACGAGGGGATCAGGGTTCCAGCGAGTTATACTACCAAGTCGAGGGAATTGGGGTTCGAACGAGTTTGATATATACTAGCCGGGGCCTATTCCCTCGGCACAAGATGCAATTGAAAACTCTGTGTTTCGAGAACTTTGTGTTTAATCAAACACAAATTAAGATTAATTAAACCAACCCATTCAACAAAGATTAAGCCTTGTCTAGCTAGGGCTAAGGCTAACCATAATGTACATTGTTATATAATTAGAAAACAAAAAGGAAATAACAAAAGCTTATCCCCCAAAAAGTATCTTGATCAATCAGACTCTTTGATAAACCCTAACAGGCATCCTCATCACAAGCTGCCCTGCCATGAAGCTGCAAACAGAACATTAACATAGCTGTTAGAATCAGAAAACACGCCCGTTTGCATCCTAATAACTCGAGTTGTCATTGTTTAGTTGTTTACCTCTTAACGTAATAGTAGCAGAAATCAGCCAAGATGAATGTCTGAACCATTCCGAAAGGAACGCCACAGGGAACCAGAAGTACCGCTCCCCGTTATGTATAGGTACGCTCCACGAGTCTCGATCACCTGTGACAAAATCAACGATCAACAATTCGTACCATGCTGCATTACAATTGGTAGAATGAAAGAACACAACTTTATATATATATACCCGGATGATCCAATGTGCACAAGACAGGAACCTCGCAATCCCGAGAGCGAATACGTAATGAGAAGTGAATGGCTCGATCATCTGGATAGATACAGGGTAAGCAAAACGTTGGATGTCGAATCAGAGAATGACATGACAACACAAGCGAGAAAACCGTTACCTTTGCGTTCTGCATCATTCTCAGCTGAGGGAGGATGGAGATAGCCTCGAGGTAGGCACAAAACGCCCACAGGACTTCGCTGACAAACCCGTACAAGGTGTGTGGCTTGACGATGAAGGCCAGGATTGCACACGGGATGATCTGCATTTGTGAAAAATTCAAAACCTAATCAATACACAAAGCCTAATCGCGACCAAACTCGAAGCTATACGACATACATACCAGATAGTATATGGGCATGTTGTCGAGCTCCTTGATGTAGGACGACTTCAGCTTGAACCTCATCATGTATATGACCCATAAGGTCGATGCCAGAGTAGCGAAATCGAGCACGGTATGGATATCTCCCTCCATGAACACGCTACAGGAGAGCCTCACTGCTAGGAAAATGCTGTGAGCTCCTGAGTCTTCAGTGATAGCCCTGTTTTTCATAAACATGCACAAATTGAAGCCTCTTACAATCAAATGGTTCGAATTGTAGTAACCCTAATATTATAACATTTGATTCAAGTGCATGACATGATAGATCTTTGCTGCAAAATTTCAAACATCCAATTCTTGAGTTAATGAGATGTAACAGTTGTTTAAGAACATCATACATTCTCTAATTTTTCAATCTCTGTACCAAACAAGCAGAAAGGGAAGACCTAAAACAGCCGTTTCAATCAATTTCAATGTGGAATTTGACCCCATTCAATACGATTTCTTGCAATTTCGTCAAACCCTTTTCAGACAAAGACAGATCCGACATGTCCGTCAACGGAAGTCGACAAAATCACACAATTCTCAACCAACAAATTTTTTTGAATTAAAATAATAACATTACCGGAGCAGGTTTTCTGGGTGATGAGCTTGTAAGCGAGGACGAAGATTCCGGCGGCGTGGATGGCCTCGGAAGCGATGAAGAAATGGTTGTGATTCCTAACGCAAAGCTTCATCAGCACAAGCAAGACGACCGCGACGGCGAAAGCCATCATCGCCTTCACCTTATTGGACTGGCGGTTAATCCAGCCGATCAACGCCTTCACCGCCGGTGAGGACGAGGCACCGGTACCACCCACAGCGTTCCTCTTCGAACCCATTATTATTTTTTTTTTCAGAGAAAATTCTTCGACCCCCAAAAATTGAATCCGATTGAGATTATTTTACAAAAAAAAAAAAAAACGAAAAAGTGAAAAGAAACAGAGAAGAATCGAAGAATCCGCCCCTCCTTGTGAAATGAAAAACGGTGCGGGGGTTATATGTGTACAAGGAGGAGGAGGGAGGAAGAGAGGGACACCAGAAAAAATAAAATAGAGATGGGAAAATAAAAAAAGGAGAGGGGTGAATTGAAATCTCTTTAAGGGAAGGATTTTGGTGTTAATATGGAAGGTTAGGGGTGACGGATGAGCGTTACGTGGACGACTGGTTTAGCCATTTGTCTATGTTCAGGGGCTTCTTTCTTCTTCTTTTTTTGGTGGGTTCTGAGTGTTTGGAAGCCATTGGTAAGCCTTCTTCTTCTTCATATCGTTCATACAGTTGTCTAACAGAGGAAATTGAAACGCTATCATTAGCTAATGTTTTCCTTTGCTTTTTTAGATTTGCAGTGGCGGATACAGAGGAATTTTTTTTTATGTCATCGGGTAATTTATTTCATATAATTCAGTCTAATGCATCAAATCACTCTGGTTCTATGGTTGGAGATTTGGTATACACTTAGAAATTGGTTATACTCAAAGTGAAATTTGGGTAATTTAGGTAGGGATTATCCGTTGATCAGGTAAAGTTGAAGGACAGGGGCAACGAATAATAGATGAAAACGGGTTTGAAGGTATCCAACCTGATGGGTACCCGGGTATAAAACGGTATCGTATTAGCCACAATATATTTTCTTTATTTAACGAACATACCCAATTTTTTCATTAGACAATCATTTTTTCAGTTGAACTCATCAAATGAGCAGTCCACCGTTCCCTCTCGAAACCCTAATGCTCCGACAATCGTGATAAAACCCTAAAAACCCTTTGCAATCCAGATGCAGATAGATTTTGTAGTTCACCCGATTGGGTAGTGAATTTACCCAATACTCATTCCGGAGCAAGGATGATTTGAATTTTGTACCCGTTTAATCATACGGGGCGAGAAGGAAGTGGATACATAATATCCAAACCCATGGATACTAGTTGGCAAGCCTAATTTGCCCTACCAAGTTGGGCCAGCTTGGACCCAACCTACTTCCCCAAACCCAGTCATCTCTCTTCCCGCGTGGCCTGAAATGATAGCCCAACCCAACATTATGAAGGAGAGAAAGCGAGAAGAATGATGGGCCTGGACTCTCAAACCCTAGCTGATGAAAAAGAAGGGTTTCTGGGAAAGAGAGGGAGCAGTAGCTCCATGTTTTTGGGTGGCGGCCATAGCGGATGAGAGGACACGGTGGCGGCGGCGCAACCAAACTGGAGATGGCAGTCGAAACGAGAGAGAAGAATGGGAGCTTCGACGCACAAGGTTCGGTCGCTCCTTTTGTTGGAAGCGGAGAGATCGACGCCCAGGTGGAGGAAAAGGGACCACCGGCGTTAAAACGAGGCGGCGGTGGCCGGTGGCCGAAAGAAGTGGGGAAGCGGCGGAAAGCGCCGGTGCCTGCGAGGCTCGCCGGAGAAAAGAGGAAGGGTCAAGCTGTAGTTGCAAAATTTAAGTGACCATATGCATGTGTCTGAAACTTTAGGGACTGTTTGGGAACTTTGTCCAAAATTACTGTGTGGGTCACTAACTATCGTTTCTGTGACAGTTGAGGAATTGGGACCCTTTTGTTAACTTTCTGAAGTTCTAAACTTTTTTCATAACGGAAATAGTTAAGGAACTGGTGGTGGAATTCAAGGAAAATGACATTTAGTCGCTGAAAGATCCATGAACTACAGTTTGGTATTTTGGCCATAACTTTCTCGTTTGACCTCGAACGACGAATCGTTCGAACCTATGGAATCAGAACAGTGAGGGGAAGTTCTCATAATGAATTTAGAGTCGTCAAACTAGGATAAGGTTAGGATTTATGAATTGCATGAAACTATTAGAGATTGTAAATGTATTTGATTGGGTTGTGTGTGTTGTGTCGGTGATTGACTTATTGATGATTGGTTATTGTGTTGATTATGGATTGATTGTGATTATGTGGTGCATAATTATTGTTATAAATGCTTATAAGTAATTAAATGACTCGACTCTAGATAGATGAGAGAGTTAGGAGAAATTGTTAATTCTTGTTGTATGAGATAATGTCGTGATGTATTTGTGGTTGCAGGATAATTACCCCAATAAAGGGTTATCCTAGACATGATGAAAAAAATGGGTGACCCTAGACACTCACAGGAAACTACATTTATTCTTAGGTGGTGAGTGAGGTTAGCAATCACCATAATGATTTGTGATTGTGCTGTGTGTGATGGTCGTGGGATTAGTGAACTGTGAAATGTGATGAATGAGTGATTGTGAATTATGGGGAATTGATGGAGATTGGTTGTGGTATCAGATTTTGGTATACTGGAAATTGTGGAAATTGTGGAAATGAGGATGATGAGTTGAAGATTGGATATGTGTTGTGATGAACTCATAAGTGAGATGGATGTGTATTGAATTGTGGTAATTTTGTTGGTTGACTGTTAATTAGTAGAATAACTAAAGAAAACTACACTACCCAACCATTAATGAGTCCGGTGCCACAGAGGTAATGGACCACCTTGGTTTGATGACGAGGATTAGTTATGATTGAGTTTGGTTGTCACGGTGGTGGATCACTTTGTATTGATGACGGAGATTAGCTGCTTCCTCGTGTGGGAAAATGTGTTGATGATTTTGGCCCCGGGTCCTAAGAGGTCCAAAACACATCCATAAATGGGAAACTGTGTTGATGATTATGGCAACTCATTGGCATTTTGGCAAAGACCATTCCCTTGATACGTACACATTAGCTCCCGTTTCTCATTACCACATCCTGTATTTATCGCCCTAAACCCACTACCATGCCCTACGCTTTTCATACGAGGTGTTTTGAACCCGAGTCAGGTGACCAAGTCGCATGAGATGACTCTAAATCTATTTTTTAGACGACTAGGCACGAACAAAGTAGTATATGTAGTGTACTAATACCTTGTTATCCAAATTCTAATCCTTTATACATAGTAGGTTACTTACGCTATCCATATAAAGTTGGAAGTATAGTAGATATTTACGGTTTAATGGGTAACGAGAAAAGACGAGTTGGTATGATCGTACCATAGTACTCCCACCTGTTTTTATCTTAAATATTAAACTTGTCATGAATCATTGAATCCCAATAAAATAAGTTATTGGGAGAGAGAGTTTTTAGATATGAAATTGATCGGATTATGAGCAATTGAATTCCGTAGCTTTAAAGTAAAACGACTCAGGAAGCTCCAGAAGTGAGAAGAGTTGCACAATAGGATTGCGTCTCTGACCCAACAACAACAACAACAACAACAGACGCTTCGTTACGTTGTAATTAATGGCAATCGAAACAGCCAATGGATTAGGGTTTATGTGATCTTACTTGGTCGAGCATCCCTCTCAATTAATATAGGATGTGCATGTGCCCTAATTTAATTCAAGCTTGTCAACCAGTTTAATTTTGTAAAAGTTTCATTGCATACCTTTTACATTTCAAAGTCTGCCCCCACCACGTATCAAAGTCCATTTCCCTCGTGTCAAATCTAGATATGGAAAGGTGTCTCTGTTAAAAAAAAATTTGAAAAAAAATACTGAAAATTAATTATATTACATAAGTGGGGAGCTCCCACATGACGATGAGTATCCACGGGTTCGGATATAATATTTACTACCCACTATTATCAGTATTCGCCCCATTGAGACTAAATGAGTACAAAAATTCAAAACCATCTTCGCCCTGTAATGGGTTATAGATTTACGGAAGAGAAGACACGATATTAATAAAGATAATTAATGATATTGTAAATATTATCTTCCTTTTCTGTTTTTAGAGGATATTTCTTGATTTAGATACCTATGTAAACACAATCTCTGTATTTACTTTACCTATAAATACAAGACCACCAGGCCAAGGTTGGCAGGTGAGCCACTTCCTCTACAGATATAACGTGGTTTCACCGACAGTGTGTCGACTAATCCACGGAGCACAACAAGAAGATCTTATTATGCTCGAAGAAGAGGAGAAGAGAAAAAAGTCTTGTGTTACAGACTGCGGAAAACTCATGGCTATATACCCTAGTCGAGAAACCCTAATACGCAGCTACCTTAAATATCCTATACAATTATATTATAATTAAAATAATAGATATATAATATTATTAACAGCCTCCCCCAAATTGATGGTGGTTCGACACATCAATTTGTTAGAAGGAACCAATGCCGACTTGTGGAGACTGCTTTTGTAGGAGATCAGCATCTTGTTCTTCAGATTTAAGGTAGCGAACTGCGAGGGGTGCATCATAAATGAGATCACGAATATAGTGAATATGAGTTTCAATATGCTTTGTGCGATCATGGAGAATGGATTTACCGAAATCTGTAGAGCACTCGTATTATCGCCATGAATTTGTATCGGGAGAGATACCTGACAATCAAGATCAGCCAATAATCGGGATAAACCAAACGAGTTCTGAACACACCTTGGACATGGACGATACTCTGCTTCGGTGGAGGACTTTGCAGTTCTGTCCTGCTTTTTGCATCGCCACGCAATGCATGCATCACCGTTTTTAACACACCAACAGAAGTCGAACGTCTTGTATCAACAAACCAGCATTAATCCGCGTCTGCGTAAGCTTGAAGAGTGTTGGTTCCTGTAGCCGGAAAGAAGATACCACGGTGCGAGTGCCTTGCAAATATTTCATTTCGAAACATGGCTTGAAGGTGCGGTTTTCGTGGATCACCCATTAAACTGACTCACGACTTGGACGGAGTAGGAAAGATCTGGACGAGTGGAGGTAAGATATATCAAGCTCCCAACTAGACGCCGATACAATGAGGGATCTGAGATCAAGTCTCCCTCATCCTTGGAGTATTTCACATTTGGTTTCCATTGGCGTGCTACAGGTGGTGCAGTCACTATGTTGTGCAGACTGGAGGAGATCATCTATATACTTCTTCTGACAAACGAAAAGACCACGAGAGGAACGTTGAATCTCAAGACCAAGAAATAAGAAAGTTGGCGAGATCTTTCAAGTGAAAATTCTCTTGCATTGCCTTCTTAATTGCCGCGATCCCATCAGAGTCATCCCCCGTCAATATCATATCATCAACGTAAATAAGGAGAACTGTTATGCCATGATTCGACTTACGTATAAAAAGAGAGGGATCGTTGCGACTCTGTACTAGCCCATGATGTTGAATAGTAGCCTGGAAAGTCTCAAACCAAGCTCGAGGAGCCTGCTTGAGTCCATATAGAGAGCGATGTAGATGACAAACAAGACCTCGATCTTGAATAGGATACCCGGGTGGAAGAGCCATGTAAACCGTTTCTTTAAGTTGTCCGTGCAAGAAGGCGTTCTTGACATCAAGCTGGAAGAGAGGCCACTGCTTTTGTGTGGCAACAGCTAACAAGGTGCGAACAGTCTGCATTTTGGCCAAAGGAGCGAATGTCTCGTCATAATCAATTCCTTGTTCTTGGCGAAATCCTTGTGCCACAAGACGGGCTTTATAACGATCCAATGAGCCATCTGGATTGTACTTGACGGTGAACAGGCATGTGGAGGTTTTGCGAGCGGAGAGTCCACGTCCGATTTTCTTCCAAGGCCCGAATTTCCTCATCCATTGCCTTTAACCAGTGAGGATTAGATGATGCCTCCTTGTATGATGTGGGAATAGGAATAATGGTCGAGGTCCCATAAGCGTAGTAATCATTGGAGACGAGACGAAAGGGTACCCAAAATTAGCTCGTTGTGACCTGCGAGGAGCAACAACAACATAGTCGGGGGGGTGAGGACGACGTTGATGATGAAGTGACGAATCAGCCGTAGAAGAAGTTGACGTTGATGAGAAGTAGACGAATCAGCCGTAGAAGAAGTTGAGACTTGGGTGTTGCTTGAGGATGTAGGCTGATCAAGGTGAGGTATAGGCACCACATCATCAACTGTTGCATCGGGAATTGGAATTTTGTAGCACAATATAAAAAAATATGTACCGTCAGTAGCCAAATGCGTAAAAAATGTCCAGAAATAGCACAATCTGACTGGCAGCCCGCGCTGCGCCAGCCAGATAGCGCTGCGCCACCCAGCCAGCGCAGCGCTGGCTGACAAATAAAATTCAATCCGTTGCAGCGCTGCGCCATGTGGCAAAAGAGCCGTTACTATTTATCCGTTACTTAACGGTAATATTGAGCCTAGGCAGTGCTGCGCTGGCTGGGTGGCGCAGCTGCTATCTAGAATCAATATTACCGTTTTTTTTTGTATATATACCCCTACCCCCATACCATCTTCACACCTCCTCTCCTCTCATACTTTCTGAAATACAATTCTCTCTAAGGTATTTTTGATAGTTTGTGTTTGGCATAAGTTTTTTGTTATTGTTATTGTACGCTAATGACGTCTTTTATTTGTAGGTTCATAGCAATTGTCCGGCGCGGAAATTTCGTTTGAAGAAGGCCTGAACCCTCCCTCAAAAGGTATCATGCTACAAATTATATCCAATGAATTGTGTGATTTTATATGTACTTAACATTGCTTGTGAATATTAAATTGTAGATGGACTACATGTTTGGAGAGGTGCCGGTTGGGGTACGAAGTGGTAGTCCCGGGGACCCGTCGATTTTATGGGGTGATGCTGACCGACATCGAGCGGCGGGAAATTTTTGAAGCTCAGGTTGGTACATTTGAAATGTTATTTATTTTTACAAGGTATTTATGTTTGAATGTTGCATTTATTTTAATAATTATTCATAATTTAATTACTTATATTGTAATATTAGGATCAAATTTGAGCGAACATTAATTAGTATTAATTAGTATAATATTATATTGTAATATTAGGTTCAAATACAAATTAACTACTAGTTGACTACTAATATTAATTAGTAGCGACATTATGTACCTTAAAATTTACTAATAATAGTAATTAGTAACGAATATTAGTTCCGAATATTAGTAACGAATATTAGTTACGTTAAAAAGTTAAAAAGTAACAAAAAATAGTAATTATATTAAAAATTTTAAATAGAATTAGTAATTCACTACTAATGATAATTAGTAGTACCTAATATTAATATTTATAATACTAATTGATATAATTACAAATAATGTAAGTCCTAATTCATATTACTATTAGTAATAATTGAAATGTTACTTCAATTTGAATGTTAGTTATGTATAAAATGTTTGTTATATGTAATATGTTAGTTATATTTGATGTTAATTACATTTAAATGTTTAGGGTTGCACTCAGAAATTGAGTATAGTTATTAATTTTGTTACATCTTCTTCCCCCAACTATTAGGACTCACATATGACGTTGTAACATCCCGGTTCTGATTAACGGTCTGATTTAAAAAGGTGGTCGGTTTCTCGTTGATTAAAGCTTGGTGAATTTAATTCGAATTAAATTATTTAATTCGCTAATTTATTTTTACCCCCAAGTTAATGAGAATCGGACCTTTCGAGTTAACCGACGAGTCAAAGTCCGAACCGATTGACCGAACTAGCTGGGTCCAACCAAATGAGTGGTGGTCGTTCATTTTTGGGCGGAACAAACAAATTTTGGGCTTAAGAAGAAGGAAGAAGAATGGGTTGTGGCCATGTCTTTAGCTGAACGAAATAGGGGGAGGGAGAAGTGGGATAGGCCACTGTTTTGGTTCATGAACTTGCGTGCAAGGGAGAGGGGTTTGAGGGTTGTGGGTGTTTGGAGGGGAGGAAAACAGAAAAAAAAGGGGGAGGCGGCCAAAATCGGGGACACGGAAAATCAGAGGGGAGAGCAGTCTTCATGGCCGTGAACGGGGAAGTGGCAGCGAGTGATGGGTTCCGTCGACACGAAGAGGGAGAGACGCCGGGAGGGGTTTTGGTGGGCCGTAGGAATCGACGGAAGTGGGCACCGGAGGAAGGGGTTCACGACGGTGGTCTAACGGCTCCGATTTGGATGAGAGAAAGAGAGATTGGTGTGACGAAAATCAGCGGCTCGAGTTGAGAGGACTCAGACGCATCGGAGGAGCACTGGAGTCGGAGGGGACGATCGGCGGCGACCTCTGGAGCGGCGAAGGCGACGTCCAAGCTTCTGGGGGGAAAGGTGGGGGCAGCGGCCGATGGGATCGCCCGCAATGGTGAACGGATGATCGAGAAGACGAGTGATCTTCCGAGAACTTGAGGAAGTTTGATGACTCGTCTGCAATTTCATTGAAGATAAGTGGTTTTTTCGGACTAATCTGAAATTGGGGTGTGTTTGTGTTTCTCCTAAATTGTTGATTCCGTCCCTAACTGTGGAATGTGACAGATGAGGACCTGGGCCATTTTGTTAACTGGAGAGTTTCTGGACTGATTTGCATTAATGGAAATAATTGAGGGTTGTTGCTGGAATTCGTTGGAAATGTTATGAGTTGGTCACTGGGAGTTTCAGGTGGTTGCAAGTCAATATTTTGGGGCGTATCTTGCTCGTTTGAAGTCCAAAACGATGCACCGTCGGACCGATGGAATCAGGACGACGAGCGGACGTTCTAGGACAGAATTCAGGGGCTTCTTTTAGGCTAAGGTGAGGGTTTAGCGTACGATAGGTAGTATTGGTCGATGTGAGGAGTTGCAACCTTGACTTAGATGAATATAGGTTTTGCATGGAATTGAAAGAGAGTAAAAGGGGAAATTGTTTCTGCATTGGATTTGTTATGTAAATTGTGATGTTTGATGATTGTTGTGTGAATGTTAATTGCTACATTGATTGATAATTGTTGGCTGATGTGATGTGGTTGGATTGGGGAAATGATTAACGATGATGTTAAATGGATCGGACTTAGCAATGAGTGTAGGAGGTGTGGGACGTGATTCTTGTAAATTGTATCTATACTTGTGCTGACAGTTGTGTTGCAGGAGGGGGTGTCTGCCAATGTGGGGTCGCCCTTTTAAATGGTGAACAGGTGGATGGCCTGCCAATGTGGGGTCCTCAATGAAGGATTGAACAGGAGGGTAACCCTAAGACTCCACGACATGGCTATCCCTTGTACTTGCAGGTGGGGGTGGCGGTGAGCTAGCGTTTACCCTTAAACTGTGTGTGTAGTGTGGAATGATTGGATGAAAGGTCATTGATTATAAATGTGTGAAATGGATTGATGATGTTATTTGATATTGGATTGAGTGATGTTACGTGGTGATTTGGATGGATTAGTTACGTGATTGGTTTGAATTGATGCTAGGTGCCGTTTTGAGTGGAATTGATTTATGTGTGGAAGGTGGTTGTTAATGTGTTTGGGTTGTAGACTTATGACTCGAATTGGCTAATAGAATTGGTAAGGGGATTTGTACATGGAGGTAAGTGGAATTGTGTTGTGGACTTGGATTGTGGAAATATGTGGTGAACTGGAATTGTGGATTTGTAATATGGAATTGATATTGTTGATGTGTGTGATTGATGTAGTTATGTTTAAAGAAATTTAATTTATAGAAAACCGGGAGGAGCCAACGTTACCCCCCGAATTTCCATTGTGTTAGAGTCGATTCACTGGGGGTGAATCCTATGACAGGGGTCATGTGGTTGAAATCTCCGTTGAGGAAGGATCCCGATGGGTTGCGTCGTGATAGCTCGTGGAGGAAGGATCCCTTAGGGGAAGCGTCGTGTTATCTCCCTACGGGGGAAAACCTACGGGGGTATGGTGATGTGATGGCCCGGGGGGGGGGGGTAGGGGGGGGGGAACAACTCCTTATGGGCCCTAATTAATCACCTTGTTAATGAATTATAACTGTCGTGCGTGGTTGTGTTGGTTTGATTGGAGCTGAAATGTGATGTGTTGAGTGTGTTATGTGATGTGTGTATGTGTTGGTGTTTTGTTTGCAATGTGTTGTGAACTAGGTTGGATTGATCATGAATTGGTTTTTGTAATGTGATAAGTTGTGGGTAGATGTGGTAGGTTGATGATTATGATGATGATATGAATTTTTGAATGGTTAGTTTGGGGGTTTGCCTTGAATGGTAAACTGGATTGCTTAGAGATGTTTTAATAGCTCACTTAATGTGTGTTTATGCTGTGGG
>JAVBHU010000603.1:0-18576 GCA_034768395.1 Linum lewisii | reverse complement strand
TGTATTTTAACCCCATGTATGGCATTAAATTTAAATGCTCTTAAGAACTTTTCATTTCTTCGTCATTTGTTTCTTTACTTTTTTGTTTTTTGGCAGAAAGTAACTTTCCAGTGCAAAACACTCAGGAGGTTTGTATGGCAATATTTTAATTATGTCTGATTGACAAATCTTAACCCTTCAGTTGAAATTTTAAATTTTTCAAATCTTTTATAATTAATTGCATAATTTAATGTTGGATATGTTTTTTTAATTTTTAACCTTACCTTTAACCGCTTCTCAATTCCAGCTACTCATATTTATTATTTTACCATTTTAACATTAATGATGATTAATTATCTTACCATATTTATTTTTATTTTGCAGTTGCTTTTGCACTTACCATTTTACAGTAATGAATAATTATTTTTCCATATTTATTTTTTTTTATTTTTTGGTGGAAAAAAACGGCGCCTAGCGCCTTAATTATTCAAAATAACCGTTTCAGTTATACCAATACAATCGTATCTCAAATGAAAACCGAGATTAACGTTCGAAGTTGGGATCAAATGATAACCCAAGGAAATTGAAATCCCATTCCTGCCAAAAAGTCAGCAGCTCGGTTGCCTTCTCTATAAACATGTCGTATTTGGACCTCCCAATCCCGACGTAAGAGGTCTCTAATCTCCATGATCTCCATGGCATGTTGGTGGCGAGGGTCACCTTTTGCTTCCACCAAGTTCAAAATTGTTAAAGCATCCACTTGCAATTCAAATTTCTTTAGGCCCCTGTCCCAGGCGATATGAAGCCCCTAATTGCTCCTCTCAACTCGGCTCGGGTAAAAGCAAAACCCGTTATTCATAGTAAAAGTTCAGTGCAGTGACCCAGCTCATTTCGAAAAAGCCCACCAGCCGCAGCCTTACCCGACTCCGATCCACTGCACCATCGGGGTGTTTAGTGTGCCCATCCGTGCGGACCAGGGTCCCAAACTATATTCAAGGTCTGCCGAAACCCTCTCCTCTCCGGAGGTTCTAGGGTTCACGACTCATAGCCTCCTCCACCAGCCGACTCCAAGAACAAGCTTTAGCCGCAACTGAAGATGTCGACTCACTCTCGGTGGTGAAAACTTTTGCGTTGCGAGTTTTCCAAAGCGACCAACAGATAACTCCAAACAATAAACTCTTATCAGCCGACAGAAAATGGGACAACCAAACCTCCCCTTGGGTCGACCACACAGCAGCAGTTTGGTTAAATTGATGAACAAGATCCCACACTCCTTTTGCAAAAGAACAGTCGCGGAGGACATGGATAGAATTCTCAATTTGCCCTGGACACCAAGGACAATTCGAATCTGCTGTAACTCCTCCTCATTTCTGGTCATTAGTGAGCAGTCTATCCTGTCCTGCAAGCCAAAGGAAATGTCGGATACGGTTAGGGCCTCTCCAGCTCCAAATAGTTTCCACACCTCTGCTGAAGCTCTCCTTTGTTTGTTGAGGAAAAGTTCGTAAGCTGTTTTGATCGTAAATCTTCCATTCTTTTCACATCCCCAAGCCCAATCATCATCACCCCTCTCTTCCTTAGGGGCAGACATACCCGCGACAAATTCAACCCCTTCTTCCGACAAGCAGAGGCGCAGTTTGGTGTATTTCCCACCCACCATCGAGACAGAATCGGCAATGATTCCTGGAGTTCCATCTCAGAGTTTATCTCGAAGGGAAAAAATCAGTTAGAAGGATGTCCGCGTCAAGCCAACGGGTCGTCCAGAACTGCGTCTCTTTCCCATTCCTCACCCCCGCTCGACTCCCTCGCAGCATCACATCCCACTCTGCCGACAGCCCCTTCCAAATAGCCGACTTGGACGCGTGGTAACGAGGAGCTAGGCCAGTAATCGTGGTCTTGAAATACTTACTTTGCAGGATCGGACCCAAAGAGAGCTTTGATTTTGGAAGAAAAAGAATGCAAGCTTAGTCATGTATGCCCGATGAGGGTTCGAGCACAACGTAGACCCAAACCGCCTTCAGATTTAGGTAACAGATAGTTTCCCAGGAAATCAGGTGTTTTTTCTTCTCGATATCCGTCGAATCCAAACAAAATTGCGGATACGACGATCAATCTCTGTACATGTAGTCACGGGAAGCAAGGGTTTGCAATAGCATAGGCGGGGATTGCAGAAAAAAACTGACTGAGAAAGAGTAACTTTCCTGCAAGAGACAAGGATTTGGCTTTCCAGCCTGAGAGCTTGTTGTCCATTCTATCCAGAATGCACTGATACGTAGCTTGAGTGGTTCGTCCGTGCAGCACCGGAACCCTAAGTACCTGCCAAGGTCCTGCGTAAGGGGAATATTCAGCTTTGAGAAATACTTTAGCTGATGCTTCTACTTGTATTCTTGGAACAAAAAACCACTGACTTTCCCGACTAATAGCTTGTCCTGAGGCAGAACAAAACCTTTCCAAGCACTCTGTAATCACCACCGCCTGATCGACCGAGGCTGACGCAAACAGGATCAGATCATCGGCATAAAAAAGATGCGAAATCGGCGGTCCATCCTTAGAAAGAGAGATTGGCAGCCACCTCTTAGCTTCAACTGCATCCTCAATAATGTGGCTCAAACGTTCCATGCAAAGGGTAAATAAAAATGGGGAGAGTGGACAACCCTGGCGAATACCCCGCTCAGGCGTGAAGCTGTCCGTGAGTCCCCCATTCCAGAGAACTTGAAATCTGACCGAAGTAACGCAAGCCATAATCAGATCAACCAAACGATCACCCAAACCAGCCGCAGCCAGGGTTTCTGCCAGGAACACCCAATGATTCTGTCATAAGCTTCATAAGGTCAATTTTGAGCACCATACGCTTATTCCGACCCTTGTCATGCTCCATGGAATGCACCACCTCCTGTAAAATAATAATATTTTCCGCAATATATCTGCCGGAATGAAGCTAGATTGGTTAGAGCGTACCAGGTGTTTCATCATCGGTCGAAGCCTCAAAGCCAGGCATTTTGACAGGATTTTATAGGTGACATTGCAAAGCGAGATCGGCCGGAACTGGCTCATCGTTGTTGGATTAGCTTTCTTAGGAATAAGAACAATAATTATATTATTAAGAGTCCTGACCTTGTAATGATTCTCGAAGCAATCTCGGATCAGCCTCGTGACGAATCACCAACAGTACTCCACTGCTTCTGAAAGAAAATGGGTTGAAAACCCATCAATACCCGGTGCCTTGAGACGCTCATGCTACGAACCACATCCCAAATTTCGTCTGAGCCAGGGAGGAACGCTGAGGCCTCTAACCTGGTTAATAGAAATTGGGGAAAAATTAGACGAAATTGGGGGATTCAGCTCATCAATGTGACTGTCCTTACTGTACAACTTAGTAAAGAACTCGACAACTATCTTCTTCAAGTTTCCTGCATCATCTTCCCAGGTGCCATCCTCAAGTCGAAGGCAAGTAATTTTATTGAAGCTGCGCTTGCGAAGTGTCGAGAGATGGAAAAATCTCACTACAACAAAATAGGTGTTTACTCGCAGGCGACCGGGCTGTCTGCCACTAAGCTAGTGGCAGGCGGGCTGGGCTTAGTGGCAGGCGGGCTCATAGCCTGCGAGTAAGGTTGGGCCCGCAAGAAGTTACTCGCAGGCCGCCTGCTAGTAACAGCAGCCCGCCAGCTGTTACTCGCAGGCGCGCCTGCGAGTAGCCACAGCCTGCCAGCTGTTACTCGCAGGCGCGCCTGCGAGTAGCCACAGCCTGCCAGCTGTTACTCGCAGGCGCGCCTGCGAGTAGCCACTGACTGCCAGCTGTACTCGCAGGCCCGCCTGCGAGAAACTTCTTCGCCTGCGACTAGCCTTTCAGATGACTACCCCAAAGTCAGTTCCGCCATTCATTTTTGCTCTGATTTTCCCCTTCTCTCCTCTCTTCCCTTCTCCAATTTCTTGTCCGAGTTTCTCCTGTTTGATTTGGTTAGGAACTGATTCCTTATTATCTCTTCTCGAGTTTCGCCTCTTCTCTATTAATCGTTTGCTTGTTTGATATTAGGGTTACAGATTTCAACCCAACAGGCTCGTGGTTCATGGTTGCTCGTCCGGACTGATTCGAATCAGTAACTAGGTATTGCCTTCTGATTTCATATTATCAGTTCTAGTCATATCAAATACTTGAAACGACCGAGTTCATCCACGCCAATTTGTTTAAAAACACCTTATTTTTGTTTCAGAACACAGTGTTCATCCAGATCGTTGTTTAGCTCTCCGTTCCCATAATCGTTGCTCTCTGTTCCCGGAATCAATAAATTTAGCAAAGACAGGTTTTGTTCATGTAACCAGCACTTTACGGTCTATGATTTTGCATGAACGAGATGAATTATATTCATTGTTCTAACTCTTTTTGTTCTCAATCTGTTTGTACTTAATTTGTTGTTTATTATAAATATATTGCATGTAATTGACTATGCTTTAAGGAGTTTGACTTATTATAAATATATGCATGTAAATTTGTTTAAAAGAATATGCATGTGCCTACTAAGTAGTTATGCAAATTTAACAAAATATTCAATCATTAAACAAAATTGAATAAAAACATTAATGAATAAATGATAAATGAATAAATGATATTAATTAATACGAAATATATTTAGCAACTTATGTCAAATTAAGTTGGTAAATATAAATTTTAGTATTTAATATAATTAGGAAAACTTAGCTTAAAGCTAAGTTATATAGACTATTATTATTTTGTACATTTTATCATGACTAGTAAACAAATCGATACTAATTAACACTTAATATATAGATGGACAAGTCTTGGATTCGAAAGCCGCGACATACTCATGAGTATTACGCTGGCGTTCAACAATTCCTCGACTTTGCAATCTCCAATGCAGTAGATGGAGTGAATATACTCTGTCCTTGTCCGAAATGCAACTTCAAGAAGTTGATGCCACGGAACGAAGTTAATCAGCATTTTCTAGCAAAGGCGTTTCCCTCGTCATACGATGTATGGAATTTACATGGAGAGTTAATCACAGATTTTGGTGCCTTCACTGCCATGGTTGAACCTGAACCCAATCGCTCATGAAGAACCAATTCCTCCATTACTGGTTGAGGATATACCAATATCTGAGTCAGACTTGTTTCAGAACATGGTGAATGTATGCATTTGAACAACGTCCATCGGATGATCAAGTGCCTCAAACGGGTGATGAACCAATGCCAGATATACCCAACATGCAACCAGATGATGAGTTTTTCCGAGCTTTGCGGGATGGTGAAGTACCATTGTATGATGGTTGTACCAGTTTCACAAAGTTGTCGTTCATGATCAACTTATACCACATTAAGTCTTTACACAAGATCAGTGATAAAGCAATGTCGAAGATACTGGAGTTGCTTCGCAAGGCTTTTCCTAGGGCCAAAATCCCTTCATCCAATTATGAAGCGAAGAAGACAATTAAGAGTCTTGGGTTGTCCTATAACAAGATTGATGCATGTAGAATGATTGCATATTGTACACTGGAGAAGATAGTGAAGCGAAGGAATGTCGAGTGTGTGGGGTTGCTCGATTCAAGGATGAAGGAAACAGTGCGGGTGAGAAAAAATCAAAGCCTCTACCTGAAAAAATATTTCGGTATTTTCCCTTAATACCTCGGTTAAAGAGGTTGTACATGTGTCCTTACACTGCAGAAGATATGACCTGGCATGCGACAGAAACTAGAACTGATGATGGTATGGGTAGACATCCTAGAGACGCAGATGCATGGAAAAGTTTTAGCGCCAAGTACCCTGATTTTGCGGCTGATCCCCGAAATGTGAGACTTGGGCTTGCAACTGACGGTTTCAATCCATTTGGAACCATGAGCATAAGTCATAGCACTTGGCCGTTTGTGCTAATACCATATAACACTCCACCTTGGTTGTGTATGAAGCAGACAGGCCTTATGTTATCTGGCATTGTTCCTGGTCCTAAGATGCCTGGAAATGACCTAGATGTCTTTTTGCAACCACTAATTGAAGAGTTGCAAACATTGTGGATTGGAGTTGAAGCTTATGATTCGGTGAAGAAAGAAACTTTCACATTGAGAGCAGCATTGATCTGGACCATTAGTGATTATCCTGGTTTGTCTAACTTATCAGGATGGAATACACACACTGCACTATCGTGTCCGACATGTATGTATGATGCAGAACCACTTCGACTCAAAGCTTCGGGTAATAAACCATGTTTCATGAGTAGTCGGAGGTTTTTGCCAATGAATCATCGGTTTCGATCACAAAAGTCGAAATTCAATGGGAAAGTCGACAAAAGGAATCCACCGAGGGTGTTGACTGGAACTGATATTCTGGGACAAGTGGCAAATATTGATATTACATTCGGGAAGACACAACCAAAAGAATCAGGACCAGCACCGCTGGAGGAAAAAAAGTATGCTGCCGAAAACATCCTTCCGTACGAGTGGGTTAAGCAAAACCCCCCTGCAGGCTGTCCAGAAACTGATTGGTTGGCATACTTTAGACACGTGGATAGTAAGGAGTTCAAGGGTAATACATGCATATTTAACCAAGTTAATGTGAATCACGTAAATTTTTTAAATATTGAATCGTTCACATTGTTTTGGTTTAGGATGCGGTTGCAAGAAACAAGGCTAATCGAGCATGCCAAGAAGAAAATCACACTGGAGGGTCCAGACCGTGGGGTCTCTACATAGAGGAGGGGGCGGAGAAGACTGGTCAGCGACCTTTAAGGGGGCAGATCTTTATCAAGTACTATAGTTGGCCGAATGGAGAACCAAAGAGTGCTCATGTGGCGCAATAATGGTAAGAAAATTGAATACCACTATTTAATAAGTGGAACTTTTAGAGTGTTCACTAATGTTGGTTGGTTTTATTTGAAATTATAGGAGACTATCCGCCAATTGGAGGCGGCCGGTGTCTCGACGGAGTGGGGCCCAAATGATGCATTTGCCCAAGCCCTTAACAAGCCAGAACACCGAGGGCACGTAAGGATGTTTGGTCGGCATGCTAGGAAGAGTCAGGTAATTATATTTAAACACTAAAACTAGAAATATGATTTAATTGTATTGTTCACCAAGTAAATTTTATGTTTTTAGGGCTTTGGGACAAGTGCTGAGTCATCTACGTCGGCCCACTGGTAGTATCTCTTCCCGGCCCACACCAGCTCGTGCTCATGATGCAGCATATGATAAGCTGAACCGGGAGCTGGTTGACACTCGGTCAGAGCTAGAGGCCACTCGTCAGAGCTGACTGCCACACAGGATGGGCTTGCTGATGCTAATCGCAGGCTGGCATCACTGGAGCAGATGATGTCACAATTCCTGAGCCAGTCTCAGACTCAGCCCCAGTCTGCTAGCGGATCCTGTGCCTCCAGTTGTGCCTAATGTAGATGATATCTCCCACTGGTTTGAGCCCCGAATGTGGGCCTGATTTTATCCAGCACTTGCTATGGTATGTACAAAAGTCAGTAATTACTTATTAATTTTTTTTTTACTCTCACCATATCTGTTTTTGTCTGTGAGAATGGTTGGGGGGTTTGGGGGTACCAAAAAGGCAATCGGGGCATCCAAAAGCACGGGGGTAACCTGCTTACTGGGAAGGGGGGAAAATTAACCCCCAAGGGGAATCATCTCTTTTTTCCAAGGAACCAAAGACCAGCCCCAAAAAGTTTAAAAAACCAAAAATTGGTTTTGGTTCACTTTTTGGGGTTTGGTTTTAAATTTTGGGTTCCCCAAGACGGGGGGTTTCGCGGGGGGCCCCCTTTTTTCCCCAAAAAAAAGAACCGAGGGCCTTTTGTCCTCGGGCGGCCTCGATTTTAAAAAAGAAAGGGGAAATCGGCCCCTTGGCCCAGGATTCCCTTTGGAAAGTGGTTTGACGAATTCTCCGGGAGCTTTACCCCTCAGACAAAGGGCCCCCCGGTCAGGCGCTCCCCCAAAGGGCTTTCTGACAATGGGGTGGTCCACAAAAAAAACCCAGGGCTAGAACCCCCGCAGGGGATCCCCTTTTTCCTAAAAAAACCCCCACTGTTTACCCCCGAAGGGACCTGTTTTTCCCCTCATGGTTTAAAAAAAACAAATTCTTTTAAATTTTTTTTCTCCAAAAGGCCAAAGGGGGGGAAGGGGGAATTTTGCCCCCACCATTTTGAATTTTTGCCCCAAAGCAGCGTTTGAACTTTGATTTTGGGCCCGGACCCGGGGGTTTTGAAATGTTTTAAAAGCGATAAGGGAAATTTGTTTTTTTTTAAATTTTGAATTGAAATTTTGACGGTTTTTTTCGGCCACCTCAAAAATCCCAAAAAAATGGAAAAAACCAAATTGGCCCCAAACCAACCAGACCCGCCCAAAAATCCCTAAACCCCAACCCTCCCTTTTAAACACCCCTCCCAAGCCGTCCCCGATGGCGGGGTTTATAAAACCACAATACTCGGCTTGACCAAATCCAAATAAAATGAGGCCAAGACAATTCAACATGCTTTCGCCCCCTACAATTCCAATAAAAAATTTAACAAAATTTAAAAGGAAAAAGGGATGAACACGACCCTAATGACCCAGGTATCGGGGCTTCCCGTTTTCCGTTCATCGTAGGTGTATTCAAAAAAAAAACTTTTCAATTGGGATTTTTTCGATGAAAATTTTTTGGTCGTTTAACTACCGGGGTTTTAATGGGAGCCGTACTTTTTCCTGACATTTTTCGCACCTTTGGGCTTAATGGGATCGACTTCGACCCTGGATGGGGGAAGCTCTTTGGGACGAAGCGGTCGATTTGGAAAACGGATTATATAAGCAATAGGAACATTAACCAACTTATCCGCCTTTTGCCAGAAAAAGGGAATTACCCAAAGTTCATCAGGGGTTTTTGCTAGTCGAACCGCGACCGTATTCTTTTTTTTGGAATATTGGTGATATCCTTGATGGGGGTTTTCCACCCTGCATACAATTTTTGGCACCTTCTGATGATCAGATTCACGCTTTCCCCAAAAACCCCCGAAGCCCTCTGTTTCGGATTGAATTGGCCCACTGTTTCCTCGAGGGGCCTTCGGTGTCCTCCCTCCTCGGGGAGTTAATGGGGGGGATTTCGGTCAGGATGCAAACCGGACCAGAAGTTTTCTGTTTTTACTTGCGCAGCATCTTTGGGTTACTTTTCTTTTTTCGTCTGCAAACCGCACCCACTTCCCGCATCCCTTCCTTAGAAACCCCCACCTCCGGGTTTTAACTCGGGAAACCTAGATTCCGGGTTGAGCAAAAACCCTTTTTCGACAAAAAAACCTCCTTATCCCGAAAACCCCAAAACAGAACATAGTTACAAGACTTTCATACCAATATGAAATTCTCTGTTTAAATAATATATTTTCCCAAGCAAAGGCTTGGTTAAATCAATCTCGACACAGACCCTCCTAGCGAGCCCTAGCACCTGCTGGGGGCGCTAAATCCAACCCGACCGTTTTCCCCAAATATATTTCCCCAAACGGCTGACCGCCAATGATTAAAATAATGAATGGGGAGTCTGGAAGGCGGACCCAGCCCCAATATTTTCTGGAGGGGTTTGGGTTTCTCGTTAAACAAGGGGGACCATCGCGACACCAGATATAGTTCAAGACTTCCAAGGCCATAAAAAGGCCGCCCTGGGGTAATCATCATATCGGAGAATCGTACCGGGAAGAAAAGTTAGCCATGCCAAAAACCGGATTCGACCCCCCTTTTTCCCCAAAAGGGAAATTCCAGCCTCTTCTTCACTTCAGGAACAAAATGACTTTCCAAATCTTAACCACCAATCCCTTTCGACCAAGGTTGTAAAATTTTTTGATCTCTGCCCCGGAAAGCAATTTTTGGACTTCGCATTAGCGATCACGCCCTCCTGCATGGCCGGGGGGGTTTTTGTCCAGATGCTCACATCATCCCCGTAATCCAAACGAAGCGCCTCGCACTTTTATAGTCTTGGGGCCCTTTGGATGGGGAAGGACCGCTTTTTTGCTGATCGCAGGTACTGTAACGGGGTTTTGGGTAGCAAGCTCGCGATCCAAAGGGGTATTTTGGGCAATAGGGAAAAGGAAGAGTTTCCTACCCTCTTGCGGGGAAGGGTTTAAACAGGCCCATGGGGTCATGGGCGAAATGAAACCGCCCAGAAGCGAGGAACAGAGCCAGGGCTTGAATTTATCAGGGGGGTGGGGAGTTCCGCCGCGAACCCCGGGCGCGAAGGGTTTTCCAGACGAGGAAATCGGGGGAAACCATTAGGGTTTTTTTCAAATTTTCTTTACCACTGCAAATACTAGTACTTTCAATCTTGCCAATTTATTGAAAAAGTTTTTGGGACTACTCGCGGGCCCAATAGAGTCAAAGGGCCCAAACGTGGGGCCTTAGTAGTAGGGAAAACCTCGAAATGAAGAGGGGAAAAGTATCAGTTCAAGGATAATTGTGCGTTTTTAAAGAAGTGTGGGTAGGAGCGAAAACTCCGCGGAGTTTGGGGCAGCTGGAAAAAAAGTGCCCCCTTTTTCAGAGAGGTCGGGGCTGTATTATACCCAACCCCCTTTCTTGGTCGCCAAATCACCTAGCCGTCTTGCCGGCCTTTGGGATAGCCACGTGCCCTTGTGTCGCCCGCCCCTAAAGACTTAGGGCCATGGGCAGGGGCTTTTTTGCTTCTTTTTGGGCCGCGTCCCAATCGCTTATGGGCCAAGTCAACGACGCCTCTTGCACCCCTTTTGATGGGCTACCCGATGCCCAGAATCGCGGGCCTGGGGCCTACATTGCCCCCAAGCCCTTAGCTAAGCTCTTGCTTGGGTGGGGGCTTTAATAATCGCCCAAGCCTGGTTCCATAAATTGCCCCCAAGCCCTTAGCTAACTCTTGCTTAGGTGGGGGCAAAAATAATCCCCCCAAAGCATTTAGCTAGCTTTTATTTTAAAAAGGGGTCTACAAATTCCCAAAAAAAGAATTCTTTAACACTAGGAGAAAATCGCCTGGACCGTTGGGGCTTTTCCCAAATGGACACTCCACCCTGCAAATACCAAAAAATATTTTACGGGAAAAAATAAACTAAAAAATTATCAAAACAACTATAAAAAAATCAAAATAAAAACCACAATTTTATTGATCACAAATTAGATTTTTTAAAATTGTAAACCAAAAATTAAAACTAGTTCATTTTGCCTCAATCAGGGTTTGGGAAAAGTTATTTTTTTTGAGAGATTTATAGGCAAATTTAAAAATAAAATTTAGTATTTGAACTCTCGTTGAACTTATGGGGAAAAAAAATTTGGGCTCTTTTCAAAATACACCTTTCAAATTTTCCAAAAGCTACAGATTCAAATCATGAAAAATTAACTTGAACTATTTTTAGGGTCGTTTCCTTATTATGGAGATGGATTTGGCTAAATTTGAGAATATCCTCAATTTTGTGTTTCCCGTACTAAAATGGTGAACAAAATTTTGAAAAAATTTAAAATTCTTGTACAGAGGGCAATCACCTTCAAGGGGAATTCAAAACCCCATTAAAAAGGGAGGGGAAATTTTTTAGGAAATAAAAAAAATTCACTTCGACTCCTTATTTTTTACTCTTCTTTTTTTAGACTTTTACCTTGACATTTTTTTTTTTTCCAAAGTTTTATATAATTTTTTAAAATCAAACCAAAAATCGAGTTGATTATGGTTGTAAAAATTTTGTAAAATTCCATAATTCATTTTTAGACAGAAAAAAAGGAATTAATTTTTGGAGATAGGGTAAATTCCCACAGTAATCCTTTTCATTTAAATTAAAAAAAACCCACTTTCAAAATTGCTTTTGAAATTTTTAAAAAAATCTAAACTTTTTTTTTAAAAAAAATTGAATAAATTTTTTGTCCAAAAATTAAATATCCGAAATTTTGGGTCAAATTACAAATGGTTTAAATCTTTAAAAATTTAGGGGCGGACCCAAAAAACTTTGATCGTGTTGTTTAATATTTTATTGTCGATGGCACAATACCAATTATTTTTTCACGTAACTACGACACTCATCAAATATTTTATTTTATATTTTTGATGCGTTCAGGGCTAAATGGACGCATGTTTTTAAATAAAATTTTATTAATTGTAGACTTGTTAGGATGAGTGCAAAAATTGGCCGAAAAATGTTATCGCCAACATTACATATTGGATCGAACACTAAAAATTTCAAACCACCCCAAAAACATTTTTAAAGTTTCAAGACCACTTTGTAATTTGGTCTAAAGTTTTAGGATGTTTTAATATTTACCCGTAATTATTTTAGGTCTTTTTAACTTAGTGAAAATACTTTTGGATGTTCCCAAAAATTTTCCCCGGAGGCCTTATTGTTTGTCTAAAAGTGAACGAAAAACACATCCAAACCACTTCTTCAATTTTCAAAAACATATTTTTTTCATTAAAACAAAAACAAAACTTTTTCCGTAAAAAAGGGGCACGCGGTGATTCCCCCCGTCACTAGAAAACCCGCCCCACACCCCTAGTGTTCGACCGTTTTCCAACTTTTCATCCTCATATCTTCTCCAACAAAACATTGCTCACCATACCCAAAACCAAAAAAAAAAGAAGAAAAAAAAAAGGGTCAGTGAAAAAATTTGAGTGAACCTAAGCGAGTAAAGAAGCAAAACCGAAAGAAAAAGAAAAACCTTAACCAAGTCAAGATAGGAACCCATTAAATTTTGGGGTTAAATTGCATGTAATGGGGAAAAATTTACTTTTCCCTTTAAAGTGCCCATAGTCAAGGGTACCGGGACCAGTATTGTACCCCGGGGATACCCGGGGCGCTTGCCATACAGATAATAAAGATACAACCATGTTTTTATCCTGCTCCCTAAAATTTAGCCCCTTTTTCCAGGGAAGGGGTTGTAATGAAAATGTCTTTAAGCTTTAGCACATGCCACACACGGTGACTAAAACTTCATTTCCCGTTTTTTTTGATGTTAACCGATGAAGAAGAGTCCGATTATAAATAATGCTCTGTGGGTTCCCATCTTCCAAGGGTCAACTTTTGATTTTTATTATTTTCCTACAATTTTGCAGTTAAATGAAAACAAGTGGGAACACCAACCCAAGGGGCACAACCTTCAATGGAGTTACATTGCAAATCAAAATTTCATATAAAAATACTATCAAATGTTCAACTTGGGGGACGTAGCTGGATAAAAAAAAAAAAACAAAAAAAGCCGGCTATTTTGTTTGGGGTTAATCAAAGTGATCAGGGAAAAACAAATTAATCCGGCCTTGTGCCGCACACCTCGGCCTACTCTTTTCTCATTCAATATATAGATCTGAAACTTCCAACTGCTTAGCAATGAACACAACGTAATGGAGAAGAAAAAGGGGGCACTTTCGGTTTTGCGGGTGGGGGTCGACAAGTTGTTGAAAAATTGTAGCTATTTTGGGGCCCTCGGGGATTTTAAAAATACCCCTTTCAACGTTTGTTCTTAGCTTTGGAGAAGACATGGCAGCCCCGATCAACGCTCCAAAAGATATTTTAATAAGGTGAATAAATCTTACTGATACAAATTTTAATATATATGTCAAATCTATTTAACTCAATTTCTGTTTGTTTTCAATTTCATATGCATTGAACTTTTTTGGTACAATTGGTTTTGGGGTATCTGCTTTTGTTTTTGTAGAAACGAAACGCTAACAGGGCAGGGGGGTGGTTTTAAGTATACTACTTTCACTAAAAACCCCTTTTGCCAGGATGTGATTTCAGAAGGGAAATGTTGGACAAGAACAGCTGAAAAACAACTTCCAGAAAAGAATGGGTATCTAAGTCAGTCCTTTTGACAAGAAGTTTGGGTTTTTTTGATACCCAAATGGCTTTTTCTTTAACTACTATCAATTCTCAAAATCCCAACACGCCAATTCCCTCCCAAATTGCATATGCGACAAGGGTTTGGGTTTTCACAAACTTGCAGGACTAAATAAATGATACCAATTCTGAATATCGTTGCTTTTTTTGTAGAACCAAAAAATCCTTCTACGGAAAGCCCCATGGCTTGCATAGGGTCGCTTTTGTGGGATCTTGGGGGCTTTCCTGGCTGCTCTTCCCTTTAAAATTGCGTTTCTGGGGCCCTGTCTTTCTTTTGGGAAGCTCTGACTGATGCCTAATAAAAAGCTTTAAACCAGGAGTTCTGGGAATTGCAGAACGGCAATCTCATCAATCAGAACTGGTACTCTTTTCTGGCAGACAGGAAAAAGTGAACAATTCAGGGAAAGGGCCCGAAAACAGCTTGGAATTGGGAAAAAAGCAAGGCCTTTTCAAAGGGGATAATGATGGGTTTCTTGGAATTATTTACCTGGGTTGGGCTTTCCAGCTGGTTTGGACTTATTTGGTGACTGAAAGGGAAAAAGGGTGGCTCCCTCTTTGTTGCTTCTCAATGTCATCAGGCCGAAAGTAAGCAATATAAAAACACTCTTTGAATCTCATTCGGGTTTTTTGTAGTTTGTCAGATTCC
Source organism: Linum lewisii (assembly GCA_034768395.1). Taxonomy (NCBI): domain Eukaryota; kingdom Viridiplantae; phylum Streptophyta; class Magnoliopsida; order Malpighiales; family Linaceae; genus Linum; species Linum lewisii. Next base: position 4,156 of record JAVBHU010000603.1, on the reverse strand, counting down.
TTCATTCGTGATTTATGCAGGGGCATAATGGGTGTATGCCGAACAAGCTCCATAACTGAACAAATGATGCCGCCACTCTATTTTTCAAAATGATTGATCGATCTCCTCATATAGACCAGAAGAGAAGAAAGGGAAAGCTTGTCCCATGTGAGAGGAAAGTGTATTTAGAGACATCCATTTCGCTTTCCTTCAGGGCCCGATACCCAGTTTACAAAGGGCTTAATCTGCTGTTCCTGCTGGTCAAACGTTGGTCTTTTGGGGGGGCAGGGTTCTGGGGAAATCGACTATCATTTTATTGCTTCAGAGGTTTTTTGACCTGTTGGTGGTGAAATCTCTTTGATGGCACACAATTTAAAAACTTAACTTAAATGGTTAAGAAACACAAATGGGTTTGGTTAGCCAAAACCCCTTCTTTTGCCACCTCTAAAAGGAGAATATCTTTTGGCAAAGGGAAAGGGCCTCAGCCCATGATTGGTTTATGCGCTAAGGCTGCAAACCATGATTTATGTAAGCGCCAATGGGTATAACCAGGTGACCACTGATCTCTACTTTAAAAAAAACTGCTGAAAGGACTTCTTGCAGTTCTAAATGTAAAGTTGTTGTTTTTTTATCAGGTTGGTCAATTTGGGTTCCAAAAAGCTGGGGGCCAAAAACAGAATTGCCATAGCAAGAGCTCCTCGAGAACCAAAAATCCTACTTTTGATGAAGCAACAGTCCTTGAACACATCTAAAGATTGGTTCAGGCTGCATCGACCAAACATCCCCAAAGGGAAAAAACCACAATCACCATTGCCACCGTCTGTCCCCAATTAAAAAAAGCAAACCTTATTTTGTTCTACGAGCTGGGGGGAGTATTAAGCAGGTTCACATGAGGAGCTAACCACCAAGCAAAAAGGGGGACAGGGAGAATATCTTAGGTCTTACCTTGCAACAACCATTGTACAAAAAGATGAAAAAAGATGATGATGAGTCGATTTTTAAAGGGGGGAAAAGGTTTTTTCCCAAAAACTACACCTGGCAGGTACAGTTGGAGTTAAAAGCCCCGGTACTCCTTTCAAACCTACTACCCAAGACGGCAGATGGAGGGCAAATCTTCCAGCCCCCACTCCAAGGAAACCCCTATTCCTACCTTAGAGAAATATCAAGGGAATGATGATGAAATGAAGACATTATGAAAATTATTACCCTGCACCTTCTCATGGAGGGTTTCTGAAGATGAATGCTCCAAAGGAAGCGCTTAATTTGGGTGCACGGGGCAATGGCGGGGGTGCATCCCAGTCAAAAATGCTTTTTTCGTTGGGTTTTTTTTGTCAACCTTTTTACTACAAAATCGGAGGCATAAGTCAAAACCTTTTCATTCATTTTTCCAGGCCTTGCGCACTCAAATTTACCACAGTCTCCCCAACACTACAGTTTTTGCTGCATGGGAAAAGTTTACAAAAAAGTGAGGGGGAAAAATTCTGGGGAAGCTTCTGACTTTCGAAAAAGGAGGTTTCATGAAGATGAAACAAAATGCAGCAGTTTTTGCAAAGACTTGCCCCCAGAACTAACATGGTTTGTCCCTTGTTGGTGACGGGTATCCTCTTTTCAAGCATTTTTTGGAACAAATTTCTGCATATTACTCGCACTTTTACTGTCGTGGAACTCGGCCTTGTCATGCTCGCCGTGCAGCCAATATTTTGGGAACTATTACTCGAGGGGGAGTGGGTTACTAAAAATGGCGGGGAAGGGAAGGAAGGCACAAAAGGGAAAGGGAAACCCCAAAACGCTAGCAAGCTGTGATCAACCACAGAAATAAACAGCATTTTCATCCCAAAGAAATCAAGCCCCCTTCAGATCTACCTTTAGAGACCTAAAAGGGAGGTTTGACATTCTTGGGTGTCAGGGCTTGGGGCTGTTTTGTCCAGTTTTTTTCAAACAGCTTCTATTGCACTGGTTACTGGTACGGGGGGAACTTCTTCGATGGTAAAAAAGAGGCATGCAACTCTTCCAGCAAACTTTCAATTGTGTTCTCTGGTTATGTTAAGCAGAACGGAAGTATGACCAGCGATAATCCAAAGGACGAAATGCCGTTAAAGCGTTTCAAGATCAGGACAGGAAGCGAAAATTTAACCGAACACAATGGGGGGTTCCCTCTAAAAGGGAAATGAAGGGGGAAGATCAAAATGGGGGCTCAAGGATGTTTTCTTGCATATCCAACAAGGCCGATCAGATGATATTGAAGGGGCTAAACCTCAAATTGAAACCCGGGAGGGCAGTGGCACTTGTAGGGCCAAGCGGTTCAGGGAATCCACCATCTTGGACTCATGGAAGGTTTTTTAACGACCCTTGAGAGGGGGAGTTTTTTATTATGGGAAGGACGTAAGCACTACAATCTAAGTGGCTAAATCCCATATTGCACTTTCATCAGGAACCGAGCCCTTTTTCAGGAAACCTCAGGGGGAACATTGCATATGGGAAAGCAGGGTGCACAGGAATCTGAGATTCAAAACCTGCAATTTAACCAATGCTCATGAATTTTTAAGGTAAACCAATTTTCTCTGTCAAACAAATAAGAAATTATAGGGTTTTTTAGCTCTCAAAAAATTTAGGTATCTTTTTTTTTGCAGTGGGAAAAAAAGAGGGTACGACACTTACTGCGGGGAAAGAGGATTTAGCTATCTGGAGGGGAAACAAAGGGAAACACTACTCGACTATACTGGAACCCCCTAATCCTTCTCCCTTTATGAGGCGACAAGCGCACTTGACGCGATCGGAAACTGGTCCAGAGGGACGGGAAAAAGAGGTTTGGGGGAAAACCCGTGTAGGGTAGCCAAGGCTATCGACGTCCAAAATCAATGATAGCAGTGATAAAAAGGAAGGTTTCAGAAAAGGGGCCCCCAATGAGCTAATCGTTGGGCAAAGGATTTTCACCACTCGTCAGACCCCAACAACCTGAACATTCCCCTTTTTTCCAGAACACAGTGAGATGATAAAATGATTCAAAAACCTCGTGGGTGGTAAGACTAATGCCTTTATGTTGCATATTCTCTACCTTCTTTTTAAATTGAAAAAACAAAATATAACTTTTAAAACCCCCTGGAAAGGTATTGGTATTAAAAATCTTGGGTTGTACCATTCATGTTGATGGGGCAACATCTACAAAAAAGGGGTTGGGGATCAATCGGGAACCCCTGAATTTTTCCATTTCCTCGGGAGGGGAAGTTTTTTTCGTAATTAAATAACTCTTCACTAAAATATGAGGGGGGGCTTTTTTTTTCCATCATATTTTCCGTAAGCAATTGCGCGCGGATTATTTGGCTAATTTGGGGCCATCTGTTATCGGGGGCCGTTTGTCTTTTCCTGATAACATCTTTTGACTGGTTGGGTAGATCTGATCGTGTTTTTACACCTCGTTCCTTTAAAAATTTCGTAAGGCTTGCCCTCTTTCACCAAAAAAGGGAGCTTTATAGTCGGGCCTCCTAGACTCGACAATTTTTTACCAGACCCATTGACCCGCCAAACTCGCCGAAAGTTTTTGAGTTTGGGTTTTCTATTTTGGCACTTAACCGAAATGACATACCCGAAATATGACATTTTTTTGGGTTTAGGGTCGGGTTTAAGGTCGACATTGACCGAAAAATCAAGAAAACCTAAAAATTTAAAATTTTTAAAACACTTTTGTATTTTTTTTTATACTTAGTCTTTCGTTTTTTAATTTTTTATTTCTTTTGTCACTTTATTTTCTTTACATGAATACATATTTATAAATATCATAATACAAATTTATACCAACATACAGACGTAAATAATTTATGGTTTTTTTTTAACAAAATTTTGGTTTAAAATTTTTCACAAAACGAAAAAAGGGGCAATTTTATATGAATTAATTCCAAAACATTTTTTACATCCTCTACATTAAACTTTCTAACAGTTCAGGTGCACGTTTTTAAAATTGCTCATAATTTGTTTTTTTATACATGTTTTATAGGGTTAAACTGTAATTTTATACATATTTCTAATCTTTTCATTCTTTATTTTAAAAATTTACGATTTAATCAAAATTTGAGTCACTTCTTTAATAATTTTTTTTGATAAAATGTTTAAATTTTTTTAGACTCAAAGCGCTTGAACCCAATAACCCCAACCCGACCATAAAGTTTAGGGGTTAAAAAAT
>JAVBHU010000602.1:15000-18606 GCA_034768395.1 Linum lewisii | reverse complement strand
GGGTCTGGATGTGGTGTATGTTGTACGTGTGACTGAGGGTTTTTGGTTTTTGGGAGGAGGGCTCCGTGTTTTGAGATCGAACCGTGGGCTCACATCTTCTTCTTGCCTCCTTCCCCGACCCCATGGTGGAGACGAGTTTCCCGTGTTTCCAACCAAGAAGGGGGAAATTTTCATGTTGCAAAACCGTTCACCTTGTGCTCCCTTGGGGTGCTTGGTGGACATCGTGGTGGCCCACTAGTTCAGTCTTCACCCTCGGTGCGTTTTATGGATAGTGTGTCGCTTGTGCTCTCGGATGCTGGAAGTGATGTGGCCTGGGTGTTACATCCTAATGGTTGGGCCGCCCTTCGTTCATTTATTATGATGCATTTCCCTTTTCTTTTGGGGCTTCGGCTCCCAGCTGGGGGGATGCGTCGAAAAAGGGAATGCTCCTGGTTGATCCTGCCGAGTTTATTGCTTGTCCAAAGATTAAGCCTTTGCATGTGTAAAGTATGAAAAAATTTCAGATTTTGAAACTGCGTGGCTCTTTAAAATTTCAGTTTAGTTTGTTTGTGGTACCTGTACTCGGAAAAACCGTAGTTTCTAGAGCTAATACGTGCAACAAACCCCCGACTTTTGGAAGGGGCGCATTTTTAGAAAAAAGGTCAAGGGCGGGCTCTCCCCTTTGTTTTGATGATTCTGAAAACTGACGGATCGAAAGGCCCTTGTCCCGGCCCGACGCATCATTCAAATTTCCGGCCCTATAAATTTTCGATGGTAGGATGGGGCCCTACCATGGTGGTGACGGGGTGCCGGAGAATTGGGGTTCGTTTCCCGGAGAGGGAGCCTGAAAAACGGTACCACACCCAAAGGAAAGGGGCAGCGGCGCGAAAATTCCCCCCAATCCTGACACGGGGAGGGTAGTGACAATTTAAAAAATACCGGGTTTAAATTGAGTCTGGAAATTTGGGAAAATGAGTACAATCAAAACCCCTTAAGAGTCCCCATTGGAGGGCAATTTGGGTTTGCCAGCAGCCGCGGAAAATTCCCAGCCCCAAATAGGTATATTTAATTTGGGTTTGCATTTAAAAAAGTCGTAGTTGGCCCTTTGGGGTTTGGGGGGTGGGCCCGGCCCGCCTCACGGTGTGCCCGGCCGTTTGCCCCCTTTGCCGGCGTGCGCCCCTGGTTTTAAAAGGCCCGGGGTTTGTGCCTCCGGCGCAGTTATTTTTAAGAAATTAGAGTGTCAAAGCAAGCCAAACGTCTGTTTTTTACATTAGATGGGATAACATCCCCGGATTTGGCCCTATTGTTTTGGGCCCCTTCGGGTGGGAAATAATGATTAACGGGGAACAGTCGGGGGCATTGTATTTCATAGTCAGAGGTAAAATTCTTGGTTTATGAAAGACAAAACAACTGCGAAAGCATTTAAGGATGTTTTCTTTAAATAAAAAAAAAAATTTTTGGGGGGGCAAAAAGGGGAGGGAATAAAAATCCCGTCCTTTTCTAAACCCTTTTAAAACGATGGACCAGGGATCGGCGGATTTTGGCTTTTTGGATCCGGGGCCCTTTTAAAGAAAAAAAGTTTTTGGGGTTTTTCCCGGGGGGGGTTTTTGGGGCAAGGGAAATTTAAAAGGAAATTTCCCGGGGGGCCCCCCCGGGGGGTGGACCCCGGCCCCTTAATTTGATCAAAGGGGGGAAATTTTTTCCCGGGCCCGACATAAAAAGGAAAATTGGGGAAAAGAGAGCCCCTTTTTTGATTTTTGGGGTGGTGGGGCAGGGCCCTTTCCCCTTTTGGTGGGCGATTTGGGGGGGTTAAAACCCCTTAACAAAAAGGGGACCTCACCCCGAAAAATAGTTTTTGGGAGGCACCCCCCGGGGGCCAGTTTCCCCTTTGAGGGATTTGGGCCCCCTTTTGGCCCAAAAGGGGAAAATTTAAAAGGGAATAACGGTTTGATGCCCTTAGATGTTCTGGGCCCCACGCCCTACACTAAATGTATTAAAAAGAGTTATACCCCTTGGGGCCGGGCCAGGTTGGGTAATTTTTTAAAATTTCATCGTGAGGGGGGGTAAAATCATTGAATTTTTTGGTCTTAACGGGGGGAAATTCCCCGAAAGCCAAATTCATCAGCTCGGGGTTGACTACGTCCCCCCCTTTTGTCACACCCCCCGTCGTTTCCTCCGATTGAATGGTCCGGTAAAAGTGTTGGATCGCGGCGACGTGGGTGGTTCGCCCCCGGGCCCCGACGTCGCGAAAAGTTCATAAACCCTTATCTTTTAGAGGAAGGAGAAGTCGTAACAAGGTTTCCGTAGGTGAACCTGGGGAAGGATCATTGTCAAAACCTCCCGGGGAGAAATGAAGCAAAACTTGTTTTTAAAATTTGCGGGGAAGGCTGAGGGTTTTTTGTGCCCTAGGTCCACCACCGAAGGCCTGCCTTGCTCGGCGGGGGGTTTTAACCATGTTTGCCTTTCCCCCACAAACTAACAAAACCCGGGGCCCGGGAAAGCGCCCAAGGAATACTACGGTGCGACCCGTCCTGTGCCCCGGGCCCGGGTGTTTCAGGATGGAGCGAAACCCCCCAATTTTAAATAGAATAATGATCTCGGGGAACGGATATCCGGGGTTTTCGCATCGATGAAGAACGTAGCCAAAAACCTTTTTTGGGTGGGGAAATTTCAAAACCCGTGAACCATCGGTTTTTGAAAGCAAGTTGCGCCTGGAAAAACCATTTGGTTGAGGGCACGTCTGCCTGGGGGTCACACAAAATGCCCTGCCCCCAAAAAAGGGAAGGTGCGGGGTTCTGGGGCCCCCCAGGGCTGTAAGTTGCCTATGGGTGGCCCAAATGAAAGTCGTCGGAAGAGACGCCACGGTGAGCTGTTGGGGTTTAAAAGACACTATGGTCTTTTAGTCGTGGTTGCTCCCTTGGCCGACGAAATTATGTGGACCATGGGGGCCCTTTTTTTTTTTTAGCCCCCTCCAACTTGCGACCCCAGGTCAGGGGGAACACCCCCTGAGTTTAAGCATATCCCAAAAAGCGGAGGAAAAGAAACTTACTAGGGTTCCCTTAGTAACGGCGAGCGGGAAACCCGGGGAAAAGCCCAGCTTGAGTGGATGCCTTCGGCGTTTGAATTTAGTCTGGAGAAGCGTCCTCAGCGGCGGACCGGGCCCCCAAATCCCCTGGAAAGGGGGCCGGAGAGGGTGAGAGCCCCGTGGGGCCCCGGGCCCTGCGCACCCCGAGGCCTGTCTACGGGGGTCGGGTTGTTTGGGAATGCAAAACCCCAATCGGGCGGTAAATTCCGTCCCAAAGGGTAAATACGGGTGAGAGACCCATAGCGAACAAGTACCCCGAGGGAAAGATGAAAAAGGGCTTTGAAAAGAGAGTCAAAGAGTGTTGGGAAAAAGTCGGGGGGGGAAGCGGAGGGGGCCCGGGGATGGCCCCGGTTGGATGCGGGGAAAGGCGAATGCCGGTCCGGTGATCGGCTCGGGGTGGGACCGACGCGGATTGTGGTGCGGGGGGAAGCCCGGGCCTTTGAAACGCCGTGGAGATGCCCCCGCCCCCGTTGTGGACTGCAGCGCGCGCCCCCACGGCGTGTTAGCACCTGGCGTACGGGCGTCGGCCTGCGGGCTCCCCC
>JAVBHU010000602.1:7500-10000 GCA_034768395.1 Linum lewisii | reverse complement strand
GACCGGGGATCTCGGCCCTGCATCCGGGGCTGTGTCCGGTGCTCTCGGGCCCCGCATCCCCGGGGGTGTGTCCGGTGCTCTCGGGCCGCATCCGGGTGTGCAGCACAAAAGAAAAATATTCGAGAAAATTTTTAAAACTAATCCCAAAAAATTTTAAAAATTTTTATCATGAAGGGTTTTGGTAGCTTAACATCTCTGCAAAAATTTTTGACAAAACTCCTTAAAATAAGATTTTAGGGGGGGTTGTGCTCCTGGGCTATTTTGAGTCTACCCGGGGAGAGGGGAAAAGTTGCTATTTGCTCTATAGGGGGGTTTCCCGACCCCCCCGGGGCCGCCCGTGCCTTGACCCTGGCCACTGCCCCTGAGCACTCTTGGTTACCGCGGGGCCCCCCCGGGGGCAAGGGGGGTGGGCCGGGGCCCGGGCGGCCGTGGTCGCCGGCGGCTGGTCGCCGGGCGGTCGGCTTGGGGGTGGTCAGTCGGCCTTTTCAAGGGTTTTAGGGGTCTAATTTATCGGTGTTTCCGCCCTTTCCCCCGCTGGCCTCCCGAGTCTTCCGCATGGTAACCTTTGCAGTTTGGCTCCCCGATGGTTTTTGTCGGTCTCCGGGTGGTTCCGTTGGGGGCGTGTTGGATATCTCGGGGTGGCCTGGGGTACGTCCCGTTCGATCTTTGCCGGTTCTTCTGTTTTCTCTTTCGTTTTAAAAGGGGTGCTTGATGGCACTTTGGTGAACTTTTTTGGTGGGCTTTCAACGTCTAAGCCATTGGCGGGTCATGGGATGCTGGCTGTCAACGTTGTACGTGAGCAAAAAGATGGTTTTTGAGTTGTTTGGGAGGAGGGGGGCTCCGGCTTTGAGCATCGAAACCTGGTCTCACATCCTCTTCATTGCCTCCTTCCCTGACCCATGGTGGAGAACGAGTTCCTGTTTTTTGCCAACCCAAGAAGGGGAATTATCATTTGAAAACCCCTTTCTACCTTGTGCTCCCTTGGGGTGTTGGTGGACATCGTGGTGGCCCCTATTTCCACCCTCCACCCTCGGTTTTCGTTTCAATGGACCTAGTGTGTCCTTGTGCTCTCGGATGCTGGAATGATGTGGCCATGGGTGTTTTAAAAATCCTCAATGGTTGGCCCGACCCTTCGATTCATTTATTATGACTGCACTTCCTTATCTTTGGTGCTTCCGGCTCCGAGCTAGGGAGTGCGTCGAATGAGGGAATGCTCCCTGGTTGATCCGCCAGAGTCATATGTTTGTCTCAAAGATTAAGCCTGCATGTGTGAGTATAAACAAATTCAGACTGTGAAAACTGCGAAGGCTCATTAAATCATTATATTTTTGTTTGATGGTCCTGCACTCGGATAACCGAAAAATTCAGAGCTAAACTGCAACAAACCCCGACTTTTGGAAGGGGCGCTTTATTAGATAAAAGGTCAACGCGGGCTCGCCCTTGTTTTGATGTTCAATAACTCGACGGACGCAACCCTTTCGTCCGGCGACGCTCATTCAAATTTCTGCCCTACAACTTTCGAGGAGGATAGAGGCCTCCCAAAGGTGGTGACGGGTGACGAAAATTTAGGGTTCGTTTCCGGAAGGGAGCCTGAAAAAAGGGCTACCACACCCAAGGAAGGCACAGGCGCGCAAATTACCCAAACCTGACACGGGGGGGGTAGTGACAAAAATAAAATCCCGGGGGCTCATTGAGTCGGGAAATTGGAAGAGTACAACCCCCTAAACCCCAAACAGTACCCATTGGAGGGAAGTCTGGTGCCAGCAGCCGCGGAAATTTCCACTCCAATAGCGTATATTTAATTTTGTTGCATTTAAAAAGCTCGTAGTTCCTTGGGTTGGGTCGGCCCTCCCCCTCACGGGTCACCGGGCCGTCTTGTCCCTTCTCCGGGGAGCGCTCCGGGGTTTTAAATTGGCCGGGTCGTGCCTCCCGCAGTTTTCTTTGAAAAATTAGAGTGCTCAAGCAAGCCTACCTCTGAATACATTTGCATGGGATAACATACGGATTTCGGTCCTAATTGTGTTGGCCCTTTGGGACGGGGTAATGATTAACAGGGCTCGGGGGGCATTTGTAATTTTTATAGTCAGAGGTGAAATTTGGATTTATGAAAGACGAACAACTGCAAAGCTTAAGGTTTTTCATTAACAAAACGGTTGGGGCCAAGACTCTACCGTCCTAGTCTCAACCTAAAGATGCCGACCAGGGACGGCGAGTCTTTTTGGACTCCGCCGGCACCTTAGAGAAATCAAAGTCTTTGGTTCCGGGGGGGGTAGGCGCAAGGGTAAAATTAAAGGAATTGACGGAAAGGGCACCACCAGGATGGAGCCTTTTTGAACGAAATTGGCCTGAACCCATTTGGGAGGGCACTCTGCCTGGGTGTCCCAAAGTCCCCCTGCCCCCAAAAGGGAAGGTGCGGTTCGGTCCCAGTGGCTGTAAGTACCCTACTGGATGGCCGAAATGAAAGGCCCGTGGCAAGAGACGCCACGGTGAGTGGGGTTTT
>JAVBHU010000602.1:0-2500 GCA_034768395.1 Linum lewisii | reverse complement strand
GTGTCCGAAGCTGATAGTAGGTTCGCCCGTTGCCGACCTGCCTATCCGGAGTGCTACCGTCGTGGCCACTGCTTAAAAAACACCAACACCCGCGGCGCGGCGCGGGCGCGGGCCGGGCGGGGGGCCGGGGTGGGCGGGATAGGGTGTGATAGGGTGTGTGGGCTTTGTGTTAGGGCAGTGTGGGTTTTTCAGGTGCAGTGTGACAGTGTGTTTGACAGTGTTTTTTAAGGGAAACAAGTGGGTTTGACAAGGTGTTGACAAGGGTGTCATGCACCCTGCTTCGGCTTGTGACTGGGCCCCGCATCCGGGCTGTGTCCGGGGCCCTTTGCTCGGTAACTCGGCCCGCACCCGGGGCCTTTCGGGTCTCTGGCTCTGTGGCTTGGCCTTTTACCGGGGTCCTTGGCTCGGTAGCGGGCCCCCGGATCCGGGGCCTTGGCTTCGTGACTCGGTCGGCACCCGGGACTTCGGCCCGGCACCCGGGGGGGCAGCCCCCGGGTCTTCGGCCCGCACCCGGGGGGCTGTGTCCGAGGCCCTTGGTTGGTGGCTCGGCCTGGCATCGGTGCTGATCCGGAGCCCTTGGCTTGTGACTCGGCCCGGCATCAGGGGCAGGGCCGGGGTTTTGGGCCCCGGCATCAGGGCTGGCCCCGGGTCTCTCGGCCCGGCTCGGGTGGCCGGGTCTCTGGGCCCTGCATCGGGGGATGCCTGGGGGCCCCTCGGCATTGCACCCGGGGGGTTGGGCCGGGGTCTGGCCCTGGGGGGGTTTGCGGGGCCCTTGGCTTGGTGGCCCCCCTGGCTGGGGCTGGTTGGGGGCCCCTTGGCTTCGTGATGGGCCCCGGCATAAGTTGCAGGGGCAGGGCGGGGCTCTCGGCCGTCATCCGGGGCTGGCCCGGGTCTCTGGGCCCTGCATCCGGGTTGGACGGGGATCTGGGCCTGCATCCGGGGCTGTGTCCGGTGCTCTCGGCCCTGCATCCGGGGCTGTGTCGGTGCTCTCGGCCCTGCACCCGGGTGTGCAGCAGAAAAAGAAAAATATTCGAGAAATATTTAATACTAACCCAAAAATTATGAAACTTTGTATCATGAATGGTTAGGGTATGCTTAACATCTCTGCAAAATTTCAGATCAAAACTCCTTAAAATGAAGATTTTATGGGGGGGTGTGATCCTCGGCTATATTGATGTCTACCCGGGGGGATGAGAGGAAAAGTTGCTATTTGCCTATAGGGGGGTGGTCCCGGCCCCCCCTCGGTGGCCGCCCGTGCGCTTGACCCTGGCCACTGTCCCTGAGCACTGCTTGGTTATCCGCAGGGCACCCATGGGGCAGGTGGGTGGCGTCGGCGGCGGCCGTGGTCGCCGGCGGTGGTCGCCGGCGGTCGGCTTTCGGTGGTCAGTCGGCCTTTTAAGGTTTAGTGGGTCTAATTTATCGGTGTTTCCGGCCCTTCCGCTGGCCCCCAACGGGAGTCTTCCGCATGGTAGACCGTTGCAGTTTGGCTCCCCGATGGTTATTGTCGGTCTCCGGTGGGTTTCCGTTGCGGCGTGTTGGTAGTATCTCGGGTGGCCTGGGTGTACGTCCCGTTCGATCTTTGTCCGGTTCTTCTGTTTTCTCTTTCGTGTTTAAACGGTGCGTTGATGGTCACGTTTGGTGAACTTGTTTGGTGGGCTTTGCAACGTCTAAGTCATTGGCGGGTCATCGGATGCTGGCTGTCATACGTTGTACGTGATGCACATGAGTGGTTTTTGAGTTGTTTGGGAGGACGGGCTCCGTGCTTTGAGCATCGAACCGTGGTCTCACATCTCTCTTCATTGCCTCCCTTTCCCCGACCCGATGGTGGAGAACGAGTTCCTGTGTTGCCAACCCAAGAAGGGGAATTATCATGTTGCAAGACCCGTTCTACCTTGTGCTCCCTTGGGGTGCTTGGTGGACATCGTGGTGGGGCCCCCTAGTTCCAGTCTCTCACCCTCGGTGCGTTTCATGGACCTAGTGTGTCGCTTGTGCTCTCGGTGTGGAAGTGTGTGGCCATGGGTGCTTACATCCTCAATGGTTGGCCCGCCCTTCGATTCATTTATTATTACTGCATTTCCTTATTTTTTTTGGTGCCGGCTGAGCTGGGGGATGCGTCGAAGAGGGAATGTACCTGGTTTATCTGCCAGTAGTCATATGCTTGTTCCCAAAAATTAAGCCCTGCATGTGTGAGTATGAACAAATTAGAGTGAAACTGCGAATGGTATTAAATCAGTTATAGTTTGTTTGTGGTACCGCTCTCGGATAACCCTAGTAATTCTAGAGCAATACGTGCAAAAAACCCCCCTTTTGGAAGGGGCGCATTTTTTAGATAAAAAGGCAACGCGGGCTCTGCCTTGTTTTGATGATTCATGTAACTCGAGGATCGCAAGGCCTTCGTGCCGGCGACGATATTCAAATTTTGCCCCATCAAATTTCGATGGTAGGATAGAGGGGCCCACCCTGGTGGTGACGGGGGGGCGGGAATTAGGGTTTTCCGGGG
>JAVBHU010000601.1:0-18613 GCA_034768395.1 Linum lewisii | reverse complement strand
AAATTCACCCCGTCAGTTGTTTCCCAATCTGCAATCATCGAAACTCCTTCGCATTGCCTTTTATTTTGCTCCTACGCCTTCATCGCATGGAGACAACTCTTTCTTGCATGGGTGCCCAATGACTGTAACAACTTGTTCTTTGACTGTATGTATTTGCAGAGCCAACTGGGCAATGCAGATATTCTTATGGTTGCGGCCCTTTGCTGGAAAATATGAAGATTTTATCTTTCATGTATCTCCCCTGCTCGCCCTCAATTGGAATCCACTCTACTACTGACTGAAAGCTAGCGAGTTCTACACGTGGAACCGTACCTATAATTCTCCAAGCTCCACCTATCCACCTCCAAACTAATACGTGTCCGCCGCCCTGTATTCCTAGTTGGATAATATACTGTGATGGATCATTTATAAATGATCCAAGAAGGCGGACCACAATGTCATCATTTCTAATACCTCAAGACAAGTAATGGATGGGAAAGCGAGATTTTTCTACTACTCCTCACCTATTGTATAAGAAACTCGATCCCTATTTCAAGCAGCAAAGTATGTTGGCTAGTCTCCCACATGTTCACCACGATCTACTCCGGTTGTCTTGAGCTGGTTAGCATGATCAACAAGTTTAAACATCGATGGTCTGGACAATGCTTTGGGTATCTTAGAGTAATCTCTGACTTCCTTCGCACCATTCCTAATGTAGAAGTCAGATCCATCTCGAGGACACTTAACACCAAAGCTAAATTGGGTGTCCTGATCGTCCTAGTGTGATTGCCTCCCTATGGATTGTATCAACTTTGTGCAATCATGTTTCGATGTTTTTCTCTAGTGTTAATGACATAAGTAGTCTAAACATTTTAAAATATAAATATTTTTAATATCCTTTATGTACCAAAAAGTCATTTATTTGGATTCCGATCTTCTCAAAGAATACCCTGAGAAGTTTGCAGGGACATTGCAGCAATTCTCGGGTCTCAAATGACGTGAAGCTCGGGAAGTATCTGGGTTTGCCAGCGGAATGAGGGAGATCAAAAGCTGACACTTTTCATTTCCTACTTGAGAGAATGACGAACAAAGCCAGCAATTGGAAAAGCCTGTTGTTGTCACAAGGGGGAAAGAAACTCTAGCTAAAGCGGTGCTGCAAGCGATCCCGTCGTATGTATTTTCCTGCTTCATGCTTCCGGACAGCCTTCTAAACAAAATGGACTCCATCATTGCAAGGTTTGGTGGTCCGGGGATGTCAACCGTAAGGCGATCCATTGGTGCTCTAAAGATAGGTTGACCAAGACGAAACAAAATGGAGGGTTGGGTTTTCGCAGCTTCAAGGAGTTCAACCTGGCGCATCTTGCGAAGCTTTGTTGGAGGATTATACAAAATCCGGAGGCGCTTTGGGTGAGAGTTCTAAAAGCGCTCTATTTTCCGCGAACTGAGTTCGTCAAAGCCACAGGTAACCCACCGACCCTCTTGGATTTGGGGTAGTATCATCAAAGGCAGAGCAATGTTATTTAAAGGTTTGAGAAAGAAAGTGGGAAATGGACTTGATACCTCTTTCGAGGATGCTTGGTTTCCGGGGTCGGAGGATTTTTGATGCCAACCGGACCCATCACACAACTGTCGTATTGTGGACTGTTTGGTAAAGGGAGGTAGGCAGTGGGATATTAGGAAGTTAAGGGCTATGTTTGATGAAAGTGTGATTCGAGAGATCTTACTTATTCCAGTCGGCCCCCCTAGCTTAAAGGATAAATGGGTCTGGCATTTCGACCCAAAAGGCGTTTTCTCGATTAAATCATGTTATAAGCTGCTGAAGCATGGGAGACCCGATGCGAATCAGAATGGAGGGACGCAACAAGGAGAATGTGAATGGATTTGGAAGTTATCGTTGCCTCCGAAGGTGAAGTTGTTTGTTTGGAGGGTATGTGACAACCTTTTTGCCAACAAAGGAAAATCTGCAGAAAAGAAATTGTGCTCATGATCAAATATGTCCATGCTGCTGTCAAGAATGTGAGTCTCTGTTCCATCTGCTATTTGATTGTGATAGGACAAAAGGCATTTGGAGGAGTGTGATGCCAGCTTTAAGTCTTCCAGCAAGGGATCAGTCCGTGAGAGAATGGTTTAGGGATATGATGGTGATGAACAATACCGAGACCTGTATCATGGCTGCCCTGGTGTGTTGGGTCGTTTGGAAGACAAGAAACGAATAGAAATTTGAGGGAACTGTTCCGACAGATAGAGGCATGGAAGTTCGGTTTAACCTAGAGTGGAACAGCTACATTAGAGGAAAGGAACAAATACATTTGCAAGGAAGTCGGGAAATGAATCTTGGTGGGGCAACTAATCACCAACAATCGTCGGATCAAATGCCGAGAAACCCGATTTGGAGATTTCTGTGTGATGGATCTTTCAAAAAAGACGTCCAGAAGGCAGGTATCGGGGTCATCGTTGTGAACCCTGAAGATAGAGTGGTTGATGGTGCAACCTTTCACCTTTTGTGCAGAGGATCAGTCGTCGCTGAAGCTTATGCTGTTATGACAGCGTGCAAACTAGCAGCAAGAGAGATGGTTCGAGCAGAGGTATGGTCGGATTGCCAGGATGTCGTGCAAGCCTGCTTGGAACCGGATGATGCTGGACCTTGGGAGTGTGCGGCGATCACAGCAGAGATCATAGAGGTATTGAAGAGCTGTCCCTCATTACGATTGTGAAATGTAGGCGGGATAGAGTGAAGATCGCTGATACGATTGCCAGGAAAGCAAGAGACCGAACTTTGGAACCCCACTGGATACAAAGCCTGCTGGGGAGTTATATTGTTTAGAGTTTGTGTTGCTTATTTTGAATCTCTTGTGTACTGATCCTTAGCTGATGATTAATATAATCAGTCTACTCTTAAAAAAAAAAAGATACTTTATATTAAATTTTTAAGTATATAAAAAAGACCTAGTAATAAGAATGTAGGCCTAATACGCTTTTGGCCTAACCTTTGGGACAAATGACATATCTAGCTCACATTTTGCGTATTTTAATTTCCAACTAAAATGTAAATTTCTGTTAACTATTTTGTTAGTGTCATCAAATGTTAATAGAAAATTAATGCGACACTAACATGGTGATAATGTGTCAACTTAACCTAATTTAATAAATCAGATAAAAAATAACTAAATTTTAATTAAAAATACATTAATTTATTTGGTGACAAAATCAATCATGAAAATGGCTCTAGGATGGTATTTTTATGTAAGAGTATTTTGTGGCAAGAGTTTGGATTGCTATCATATCTTGAGATTGAGTGGTTGAGTGTTGTTTGAAGCCTGTCATATATTTCTAGGTATTGCTTTATGGTCTGGACTGTTTTTGTAGACATGATTCCTCTAAAAAACAAGCTGATAGAATGGGAAATTAGTCAGGTGCCGACCCGGGTTGGTGCTGAATCCGTGCTGAACGGCATCCGGGCCGTCCATTGAATATGGCCCACATATAGACGCTTAGGATGTAATTTAAACGGGGGCCCGCTTTTAAGGGGTAGAATGGGGTTTTCGCACCACACGAAATAAATGAGCGGGAAAATCAGACGTCGTGTATCTGTAACTGTGCAGACATGGGCAACCGTGCAGCCGTCGCGTCGCGTCGTTTCAATGGTTACTTTTCAACTTATATATAAAACTTTTACGGATTTTCAGGAGAGAGGTAACGGATATCGAAATTCATTCTCTCTGCACGCAGCTTTTACTCTCGTTTAAAGTATCCCTCTCTCCATCTATCCGTAATAGAAACAAAGTGCTATCGTAGTGGTCATCGACATTCGTAACACTTTTTATAGGAAACACTGAGTCTCGTAACACAAGAAAAGGAATTCGTAATTTTTTGAAATGGAAGGGCAGGATGAGCGAAATCAATTGCAGCAACAAGTACCGAGGCGTACACAAAGTCGGTGCAGCCCGTCGAGGATGCGCCAATGGTGGGATGCTGCTACCCCCACTCGGAAGAAATTGGTGGAAACAAGGGGGTTAGGGTTTGTACAACACCTTAATGTAACAAATTTCAAGTCAGGACAACTGATTTGGCTGATTAATCACTTCGATTTTACAAACCTAATCCTCACTGTGCGGCCCGGTGCCCAGATCACCCTGACCGAGGATCATATTCAAAGGATATATCACTTACCAAGGGGTCATGCATCCGTTTTCGATCATTTGAACTACACTACGGAAGAGGTGAGAGTCTGGACCCGCCATCTAGGGATTCAGAGAGGTAAGGCGACATCATGTCAGTTGGGTGTGCTCGAACATCAGTTGTCGATCGAAACCGACGACG
The DNA here is from genome assembly GCA_034768395.1 of Linum lewisii. NCBI lineage: Eukaryota > Viridiplantae > Streptophyta > Magnoliopsida > Malpighiales > Linaceae > Linum > Linum lewisii. Next base: position 14,314 of record JAVBHU010000601.1, on the reverse strand, counting down.
AGAAGTGGTTCTCGTTGTTTTACTTGGTTTTGCTGGGAAATATGTTCCACCCAAAATCCAGCCAGAAGGTCCCGCATCAATACTTGGGTGTTATATTCGGTCGAAGAGCACAAAGGTTCGAAGAGTACAACTGGTGCGCGTTCTTGTTGGAGGTATACCGTCAAGTAGGACGGACGGACAAAGGATACATCGAGGCAGATATGTGTCTACTTATGGTTAGATTTAAATAAGTGTTACTTATTATGGAGGAAAATATTACGTTTAAGTTGTTTAGTACTACGTATTCATGTTTTGTCTTTCGTCATTGTTTGTTTGGAAAAACAGTTGTTCTATCTTGACATGGTGGGACTAGTCGGTGACTCAGTCCGAGAATCAGACCTACGGTCATTAACTGGACCCAGAGGGCTGTCAATGCCCAGACTTCAAGGTTGGAGGCGAACGGGGGTCTGAGCACAGGCACCATTATTCAATGGCAACCAGAGGAAGAGGAAGCTACAGCAATTGGATCCCGAGTCGTCAATGCCGACATTAGGCAGTACTTGACGCAGGACGACAGCCCTGTCAATGTAAATGCACCTGGGAAGCCATCGGTTGGCAAAGGTCAGTTGGTGCTTTTACAAGGGAGAATGAGAAAAGGGAAAGAGCTGAGAAGAATAAGAAGCAGGAAGCAAGGGCTAAGTCGAGGCTTAATCCTGAGGATATCTACCCATCAGCCATGCCATTCACCAGACTAGACATCGATCATATGTCCTGGACGAGGTAAGACTATATAAAACAGGTATTACGGATAAAATGGTAACTGGTAAGTGTTACGAATTACGGGGTCAAACAGTTGTCCGTAACACATTATGGCATGTTCAGTAATACTTTTAATAAATTTGTAATATTTTTTATCACTTTGTAATACCTTCTCCCCTTTTCACGTGATACTTATGTATTTTTAATTCCTCATACAGGTAGAGGAGAGGAGGGAATGGTTGAATACCTACATCCATTTCCACAGGGGTGCACTTGCCACTCTGTTGGATATGAAGCAGCAATGTGATGATCGCATCGCAGGTGATCCAGAGCGCAGCTTATCTGGTGAGCGTCGAATGATATCTGAGGATCTCGCTTTGGCAAGCTACACAGATGCAGACATCAAGCATGCTTTAGCCAAGATGGAGTCTAGTAAGAAGAAGAAGAAGGTACCCGATGCGGCTATCACTAAGGGGAGCTCCGTCAAGGTATCTTCACCCCATAAGTCTGGACAGAAGAGGAAGAGGTTGACCAAAGGTGGTCAGTTGGTTCGGGGGTATCGGGGTGAGCAGCCGCTGCAAAAGCAGCAGAAGTCACCAAGGAATGTTGTGCCAATTAGCCAGGCGATGCCTCAGAATTCCCCAAGGGAGGAGGTGCCAAGACAGGAGGTGCCAAGGAAGGAGGTTCCAAGGAAGGAGTTGCCATTGCAGGGGGTGGCAAGGAAGGAGGATAATGCCAAGGAAGGGGGGACACTTCAGGACGTCAAAACCTGATGGAGAAGGAGAAGGTGGTTCAGGAGGATGAAGTCGCAAAGGGGCAGGAGAATTTGAGAAACCAGGGCAAAGGTGGAGATAAGGAGGGAGATGACCAAGGTGAAATTTTTGATTTCAACCTTGCAGTTGATATTGGCAAGTCTATTGTCGAAGGGACAGCTGATGAGGAAAAGGAGAGTTCTTCTCAGCAGCAAGATGATTTGCCAATTTCTGTTCTCCTAGATGACAAGCTGAAGAAGTCGGAAAAGGTAGTTTCTGGGGGTATAGTTGAAAACAAAAATCTCGTATAGGTTTATGCACTTTTTCGTTATATGTGTCAATTGATTTTAGTTATACTTTTTTACCGCCTTCGTATTGGGTACATGGGTGTTTCGTATATGTTGGACAAATGTGGGTCCGCCCCCACATGGGGGTGTTAACTGATACAAATTAATTAATTGATTAAGTGTAATTTTAACACACATTAATGTTTTTTCATTGTTAAACTTATGCTTAATATTAAGAGTTGTAATTTTATAATTTTTTTGTTCACAGATGAACATGAATAAGAAGCTTAGGTCAGCATCAAAGAGGGCCAAGGCGAAGTCCAAGTATGTGAAGTCTCCCTACGAAGCGCAAAAATATACTAAAATACATATTAAGAACTCAGAGGCTGTTGGAAAAGAATTAGAACAAACGCCAGAGGTACTTACTCTCGTAATACATGTTAATTTCTTTCGTAATTGATTTCTATAACATTCGTGTTACCTTTTTGAACGCAGGACCAACAACTGATAAAGTATTCCCCCGGACCTGTCACGCAGGAAATGGTCGCGATTGTGGATAAAATCGACGCATACAACACTAATGTATGGGTGACACTGAGAGGTGCCAGGCGCTCACAATGTACATGTGGAATAATGATTTGGACCAGTGAGTTATAACTAATCAGTTTTAATCGTTTTTTATTAATAATGAATTCGTAATACTTTTCTCTTTCGTACGTTTTAATTGGGTTTGCATGTTTATCGTCATCCAGGGAAGAAGTTCTTTTCTATAGCCAACATGATATTGGAAGGTTGAGCAGGGAAGAGTTCATGACTTGCAGACCCGGGCACATGTTGTCAAATTTTTTATTGACACGTATGAACAGTGCACAAATATTCTTTTCAAGCAAACCGGGTTTTGTGATAGGTTCATTTTCGGGATGGAGTGCGCTGTAAGTGTTCTGTTATTTTTATGCTGTTCTGTTAAATAAGTACGTAATATATAACTTGAACCCCTAATATTGGTGCGTTTTTGCCCCATAGTCAATGTGCAGCAATAAGGCATTTGACCTACCTGAAGCTCTAGAATACATTCAAGGGAAGGATTGGACCTCCGATATGGATTGGGGAAAGGTTGACTACGTAAGTATTACTAATTATTAAATAACGTTATTTTCGTATAACATGTTTGAACATTCCGTAACTGTTTTATGGTTTACGTTAACGTAACCGACATTTTTCGTGACACTTTCATGCAGTGGTTCTTTCCTATGTGTCACGAAGAACACTTTGTTGTGTTCTGTGTTAATCTAAAGAACCGTGTGGTGACTATCTGGATAGTCTAGACCGTGCAGTAGTCCCAGAGATATACATGCGGACATCAAGGAACATCATGGACTTGGCGAACAATCTAATCCCCATGTTCCGTTCGGATCTTCCACCGGAGCCAATCGATGTCAATAAATGGGTTAACCATCGCAGTATAAGACAGCCAGATAACACTTCCTGTGGCATTTTTGCGTTGAACTTGTTGGAGACATGGGAAGGAGCGGTCACGTCTGAGATCTTAAGTTGGTCAGATCCAGTGGTGATTGAGAGGAGGAGGCAGGAAGTTTGTCTACTTTTGTTAATTTCCCCTTTCAACGTTATTGGTGATGAAGTGCTGAGGAAGGCATCAGAGGAAGTTAGGAAGATTAAGGGGGGATAGGGGGTGGTGGGGAAGGGATTTGAGGACATCAAAACCTGATGAAGAAGGAGAAGGTGGTTCAGAAGGAGGATGAAGTCGATTTGAGCGTAATACCCTTCACGGTGATACGTAACATATGAGTTACGCATCAGAGTGAAGAGTAGTAGTACATACAACTTAAGTACGTTGTACAAAATTTTGAATTAAGTAATACATATAATATAATTCGTAATTCTTTTGCATTCAATACGTAACACATAATCACCATGTTCATAACATAATATCTCTTACAGAAATCAAAACACCATCCTTTTTTTGCTTACCTGAGTCACCATTATTTCTCTTCTAACCGTTGACCTCTCTTCTAACCGTTGAACTCCGTTCTAAAGCTATATAAACAAGGTCAGATGATGTTATTGCCTATATAAACAACATCTAATTACCCAAAATAACTTACAATAAAACTTTAATGTTTTTTTACCTGTTGTTTCCATCGGCGTTGTGGACGAGTTTGGGTTCACATTGATCTGATGTTCAGCTTCATCAGAATCGGTGTTAGTTGTCTGCTTGCACCACATGAACATGCTGCATCTTTCAGCTTTTGGTTTCTGGCATCCCAGATAGAAGGGATACGGAGTGCTCGTCGGACGGTTAACCTGATAAATGTAACAGGGGAGATTGCAGCCACAGTGTGGGATGAAGCTTGACATTTTTTGTTTTTGGTATTTTGGGATAGAGAGAAGAGGATATGGACCCAAGAGAGATTGGTTTAAAGGGTTGTGTTGGTGTCGTTGGGGTTACCAATGGAGATTGATTTTTTTAATGCTGGTTGTTGGGAGATTGTGCAGTTACCCAATCAGTTTTGACCTGCATTAATTACGTGTTCAAGGTATCAAAAATAAGTGCTCACGTAATTCATTTCGTGCACACTCGTACCACTTACCAACTTAATAATATATACAATATAAGAATATTCGTACTACTTGGGAAATTTATTCGTTACACTTAGACAGGAAACATAAGAAACAACCTCTTATGTCAAGATCTAGTTCAAGCCCATGTTTCTAAGTTGGCCCTCTAGGGATTCCACCCATGATTGAAGACTTGAAACTTCATCCAGAAGCTCTAGAGTTCGTAACTCTTGCATAATAGGTCCCGGCGAATACCTGTTTAGTTGTCCGTCCTGCGTTCGGTAAAGTATAACGAATGGTATAGTCATCCAGTACGAAGTTAAATATAATGTGATACGAAGATAATATACATGGAGTAATGTATTACGAATATCGAGTGCATGTTATTTTAATGGGAAGATGAAAGTTAGACTGAAGTTATATATACCTGTTCCCCCGAGATCTCACCGATGTTGGATGAGGTTGACATTTCATATTGTGTATGTGCTAGCTTAGCCACGATTTTGGCATGGGGTAGATTGTACATTTGGGCGACTTCCTCGTTCTGACTCCTGTCCATCTCCATACACCAGACGAACATTTTGCATCTCTGACCTGGTGGTTTTTGGCAACCCAGAAAGTACATGAGCGGAGAATATATCGTCGGCCGTTCAACAGAATAGATGTAAGCGGGAAGTTTGCATTTACAGTGGGGGATTAGTGGCGGCATGTTTTTTTCAGATTTGGGGGGGATTTTCGATATTTTGGGTCTGGAAAATGGATGAGTGAGAAAGTATTATTTATAGTAAGCTTTTTTGGTAAATTTATACTTTAATTCTCTGTTGGGTTGTAGAAGTTGAAAAGTAAATATTACGAAATATTAGATTTACAGATACGTGTAGTAGGATGAAATATTTTAACTGTGCATAACTGAAGTATTACGAAATTAATGTTTTTACATTGTTTGTTAAAGACGGAGGTCAGTCCCACCCATTTCGTGGTTCTGAAAGATTACATTTTTGTCCTTTCGAACTGAGTGCAAGAATGCATTCCGGTCCCTTTGAGATATGGGCCTTTTCTTCGGCTTGAAAGTCTCTGTTCGTTTCTTCAATTTTTTTGGCGCCTGGCAGTGCCTTCCTTTTGGTGATCGTTTAGGTTGATTGCAGTGCTCATCCTTTTCTCCAGATCAATGATGCACTGTTGGCTGTAGCTGTCTTGGCTGTATCCCCATTAACCTTAATAGAAGTTTATGAAGACATGTATTACGTATGTATAAAGTACCAAATTCGTAATTGATAATTATATAAAGGGGAAGTACCGTAGACTTAAGCTTAGCCATCGCAGTAATTAACTCGGACATTTGGGCAACATCTGGGTGTGAAACCTCTGGATTGTGTCTGCAATGAGCAGGCCATCCTTTGCTGTTCGGCAATACCTATACGAATTTTGTACAATGTATAACTAAAAAGAAGAGTATATATGACGGATATTGTGACAATATAATACAAAAATAATGAGAAAAGTATCACGAGTATGTCAATTAGGTGTGTACCTTTGTAGGATTAATTGTTTAGGTATATGCAGCAGCAAATGATTTCCTTTACTACCCAGCACCTCCCTGAATCGTATTATATGTCTGCACATCAAGCCCTCCATTTCAAACATGTGTGCACCCACAGACTATGATTGAACAATCCCTTGTGCATGTCACGATTCTTTCATCAGTTCTTGAACCATTAACATCCTGCTTGAACACGTTGAATGTCATCACACCTGCATTTGTTTTTTCTTCCAACGCCAGCACGCCGTAGGCTAAAGTTTGCTCGTATTCAGACAACCACCTTTTAAAATTTTTGGGGTGTATTCTTTGGATAGTTGTTTTGTCAGTTCGCTGTGCTCAAACCTGCCCAACGGAGAAAAAATACATATATTTGTTCGTATATTGAAGATATAGATAGAATATCACGAACAATTCAAAACGTGTTACGGAATATAAGCAAAATATTACGTATGTTTATAAAGTGTTACGAAATATGTTAAAGGATTACGTCTAGTATCACCTATTGAACGGTTTCGATGTTTTCATCTTGAAGTCCCGTTTCAATTCCTCCTCTCTTTTGTTCTCCACTAGTCGGCTGAACTGCTGAAAAAATTCCTCCAAGGAAAGGTTTGGTGCCAGGTAGTGCCTCATGTTACTGTTGCACGTTTCACTTAATTGTGAGCTACGCATGCCACAGGTGAAATGTGATTGCATCCATGCTCTAGACCATTGTGTCCTTTTTTGGTAGATCTGAGTGAGCCATGGGTGTCCTTCTGGTTCACGACCAGGGAAGCAATTTTTTTTCAGAAGACCCCAGTGGACATCAAACTCAGCCTCAGTGTCTACCCCAAACATCATGTAGCTAAGTTCAGCTACGAATACCTGATATCAATAAAGCTGTTACGTTACACATGGCAGTGTGAAGCATAAAGTGTCACGTAAGATGAATTACATACTACGTAGGTGGATAAGTGTTACGGTTTTCATTATAAAATAAAACGTATAATGTATGAAATATTACGAAATCTAATAAAGTGTTACGTTTTTTATACTTAAGTAAAACGTATTTGTACATACAAACCCCCTTGTGTGCGGTACCTTGTCACAGAGTGATCCCAAGTTCCTCGCAGCATTATTGAGGATATGGAATGTACATAGTCCATGGTATGTAACCGGCATTGGATATATGGCCCTAATACCGGCAGCAATCGCCGCTGCTTGGTCGGTGAAGATACTGGTTGGTTTCTTCCCCCCATGCATTTGTCAAACATTTGGAACAACCATTCGAAGGTAGCTGACGTCTCGTCAAACAAAAGAGCAGCACCGAATATCACCATCTCTCTATGGTGGTTGTACCCGACGAATAAAGCTGTTACGTTACACATGGCAGTGTGAAAATTTAATAAGGAAAAAGTAACACGTAAGATAAATTATAATACGAAGGAAGTCATATATATTACGTAGGTTAAAGTAAGGTATTACGTAAGATAATTGTCGAAGGGATATACGAAATGCTTTAAAAAGGTATACGAAGGAAGTCATATTTATTACGTAGTACAAGGTAAGGTATTACGTAAGATAATTGTTCTTACTTTTGGTGCAACGACAATTATGTACAAAGTTTTTTTCATATACGTGTAACTGACCCGGATCAGCCACTATATTCAACTCCATTCCCTCGTTCAAATCCAACGTTGTTGAAGATTCTCCTGCAATACAACGTATTAATTAATACGAAACATTAAACAATATATTTTTACGAATGAACGTATAAAATGTCAAGTAATACATGCACGAGGTACGGACGTTTCACATGTACGTAGTGCAAAACGTGTGAAAATGTGTTACCAAGTACACGGAAGTATGAATTATTACGAAAGATAATAGAATGTAGTACGAATCTTTCAGGATATATCATACGATCGAACGTAGTAAATGTAACGTAGCAGTACCTGCACAAGGTACCAACATTTCATTTAGATCAATAGGCGTATTTCTGGATCCCCCTCGATTCCTGCATTTTATTCAGAATGTATTTTAACCATGTAAACGTTGTGGAAAGTGTACACCGGAAAACGTAAAACGTAAAGAATGCATTACGTGCGAAAATGTAAACGTTGTGCAAAATGTTACGAAAGAGACGTATGGCCAGGAAACATATTACGAATGGAAAAAAACATTACGAATGCTTAATACAAATGCGTGCTGTATTACGAAATAACTAGATTACCTTCACGTGCCAGTGACATTTTGTTACGGGAGAGAGAAGTGAGGAGCGAGAAATTGTAGGCGAGAAAGAGACGTAAGGCCAGGAAACATATTACGAATGGAAAAAAACATTACGAATGCTTAATACAAATGCGTGCTGTATTACGAAATAACTAGATTACCTTCACGTGCCAGTGACATTTTGTTACGGGAGAGAGAAGTGAGGAGCGAGAAATTGTAGGCGAGAATTTTGGAGCGAGAAAATTACGAATTTTAATTCGCCGGGAACTGCTTTTATAGGGTTCTAATTTTCTCTCTCCTGTCAAATCACAAATTTAAAATTTCAAATCACGCGCGAAAATATTACGAATCAGGAAATGACCGAAATAACCCTCGGCGTTACATTTCCCCGTCACCGTACGATTCATCGGACGGCTCCTATTGCGTTCAGCACGGTGCTGAATACACCTATTCAGCATAATACTATTAGCCGATAGAATGAGGTATCAATGTAGACCCCTTTGCTATCTTTTTGTGGTAATGGTTGATGAATAATAGAGACTACTTGTTCACTTTTTGTCCTTACTACACTTCTATTAGAAGGAGTCTCTTTGGCAATATGGGATAGCGAGAGTTCTCTTCATTTTGTGATAATTTTAGTTGGGTACTTTGATTGTTGAGAGATAATTTTTCTCATTTAGAGTTGGTCTTTTCATGGAAGACTGTGAATCGGAAGGAAGGCTGAGGTGTGAATGCCCATATTTTGTTTTGGTCGATTAGGTTGTCATCATGTTGCCACCAACGGGAAGTGGGTGTACGATAAGTGGTGGCGGGTGTACGATAAGTGGTGGTGGTGGTGGTAGTTAAAAGGGTGAGTGGGGGAGAAGAGGAGAATTTTTGGAAGGAAAGATGTGCCCTTATTTTTGGTGGTGTGAGGATGGGCGCAAAGAAATTGTTGTCCATGATAAGAAGTGAATTGTTCTACTTTCGTAAAGGCAACCAAGAGTTTTAGATAGAGTTGATTGATTGTATATATAGAGTTTAGGCTTGTTTTTCTTTTGTCTGTGTGATAGTAGTTGTTACTATTGCAATTCGATTGAATAAAATTCTATCCATTGAAAAAAATAGGGAAAATGGTGTTTTGCCCCCTCTACTTTGCCAAGTTAACAAGCAGCCCCCTATACTATGAAATGATCAATTTACCCCCTCCTACTATGCCAACTTAACAAACAGCCCCTTCCATCCAAAACTCCATCCAAAATTCCTTTAAGTGATGACTCACCAATATGACTCATCCACAATTAATGACTGTACATTACCACATCATTAATGATTGTACATTTTAAGTACAAAAGGCAATAAAAATACTAATTTTAAATTTATAAATTAAAAAGTATATATTTAATTTTTTATGGATTTTTATTTTAATGTTTTCAATTAAATAAATATTTTGGATTTAAAAATTTCAACGTTATTTTAGAAAAAAATGTATATCTATTTTAGAAAAAATTTAATTTCATTTTTAATATTAAAATCCATAAGGTAAATATTTTAAAAAATATATTTTTTTTTTTTATTTATAATTAAATTTAATTCTTTTTATAATTTTTCTTTTTTTCTTTTTAGTTCAGTTGAGATGGATGAAAGTCGTTGATGTGGCAATGTACAATCATTAATTGTGGATGAGTCATATTGGTGAGTCATCACTTAACGGAATTTTGGATGGAAATTTGGATGGAAGTGGTTGTTTGTTAAGTTGACATAGTAGGAGGGGGTAAATTGATCATTTCATAGTATAGGGGGCTGTTTGTTAACTTGGCAAAGTAGAGGGGGCAAAACACCATTTTTCCAAAAAAATACATTAAAAAAAATTCACCTCTTCATCCCTTGACCACTCTTTTAACCACTTTACCATCACCACTTATCATAAAAAGTTGGGTGAAAAGTTAACGAATGATCAAAATGTTAAAAAATAAATTAAATGATTTATAGATTACATTTAATTGGTAAGTTACCAATATGTTACCATGTCCATTTGTAAATGACCAAAATGGATAATTATCCCTAAGTAGAGTCATCAAAATAAAAGTGGTTAAAATTGACATGATGGTGACAATTTTGGCCATATATGTATATTAGACCTTGTATATTTGTATTATCATTAATTTTTCTTTTTAGATTTTGAATAAACGATTTGTACTCTTAATCAAAATATCTAGCGTAAATTTAGATTAAAAGATTATGAATGTTAGTAATAACTTGGCCAAATACACAAATTTGGCCACACCTTTCTCGTTTGTATCAATTCTAGTCACTTCTATTGGAAAACCCATTTTAGCCAGTTTGTTGTTTCCCGTCCATTTTGCCGTAAGTCCGTTAACATGTGTAGACGAATTTTTTGTTCCCTGAATGAAATGATGTGGCATGTGTTGGCACAAATATGTTGGTCTAATATTGACGTCATTTAAATTTTTTATAGTCCTAATTCCCGATTTACACGTCAATTACAAAATTTATCCAACCCTCCTGTAATAAAAAATTGACAGCCTCCGTAAACCATCTTCACGACCATCTGTACTCTTCCCTTCACGCCGACAACTGCATACCTAATTGTCGATTCTACGCCGGAAACCCCTATTCGGTTGACGGAAATCCGGAATCAAATCCCGAAGTCAAGGACGAAGTTCGTTCGTCGTTTCGGGTGCGGGGAGTTTGCTGGGTGATCTGCTCGCGTAGCGGTTGAAGAACTCGGCGTTGAGGAAGTCTGTGGTCGGAGCCTCCATTAAAGGTTAGTGAAGGGTTACGAGTCATTGTGCTCGCCATTCACCCTAAACCGAATCACCGAAGGCGGTCTTGTACAAATTCCACAGAAACCCAAATCCCTAAACCTGATTATGGAGAATGAACGAGGAAGAAACATAGGAGGAATGAAAGAAATAACACTCTCAGGATGGATTCGAGAAGTCACAGCGAAATCAAAAAGTAATGAGATTCAAACGGATCGAGGGTACAATTACCTAATTCGGTCGCGGCGACAAAACCCTTGTCAGAGCAATACAGAAGAAACCCGAACGCGAGGAAGATACCCATTTCAAATTTTGTTCAATCATGGTTCTGCAATCCCCTGCGCTACTTTTGGTCCTCTGGTTCTGCAATCCTTGAAATACAAAATTAATCAAAGGAATCAGAAATTAGGAATGTGGGTGAATTAAAGTTTCTGATAGAAAATCCATAGAAGTTTTGGGGAGTTGTTTAACTCATCGGAGTTCGTCTCTTGCTCCGATTTCAGTATAACCTTGATAGACAGAGATATTGAGTGCTGCTTAATTTGGAGATGAGTGAAGGAGGAGAGGAGAGGAGATCAACAACGATGAATAGGAATCCCGCATCTAATTCAGATTCCAACCTTGACGCAGTGATCTCGTCGGTGGAAGCTCTGAGGATTTCGTCGGTGGACATCGATGCCATCTAATCCTCCTCGGAAGTGGTGTCCTCCACCATTGTGAGAGACCCCCCCAGATGGAATTGGAGCTGCAGAATTCCCTCCAGAAGCGAGAGCAGCTACCAAGAGGAAGCGATATGAGGGAGAGATCGAGCAGTTGGCTCCAATATCGACGGAGACGGTGATTTACCAAACCCTAAACCGTATAAGATGACCGGTCTTACAGCAGGTTGTCGGAAATCGCGTGATGACTTTTTTGGGAGATGAAGATGGTAACTGTTGGATCTTAAGCTCAGATGTGTTTTAACTCTAATTGCCCAGCTCACGTGGATATCTACGTGGCACATTTCATCGAGTTAGACGGGGACATGGCAAGCTTGTTAACGGCGTCAATGCTTCACGAGTCCGTTTAGGGGTCAACTCAGTCAACGAGACATAGTTGACACCAAAGTAAAGGTTAGGTCTAAATTGTGTCACTAAAAACAAAAGTGGCTAGAATTGACACAAACGTGAAAAGTTTGGCTATATTTGTGTATTTGGCCTAATAACTTTACCAACTAATTTTATGGGTCGACCTTGTAAATTGTTGGCCGCTCGATTGTCCTCTCTATATGTGTGCTTCATAACCAACCTCCAGTCCCGATCTCGAAACTCCTTGAAATGAGCTATCTCTAGTGCGAATTGGTTCATCGTTCGTCCTCTTTGGTTAGAATTGAGATTGCCACTTTCGAGTCAAGTTGAACAACAATATTCCTCAACTTTCCCATAAATTAATGATAATACAAATGTACAAGGTCTATTCAGCGTTGCTTTCCCACAAAAAAAAAAAAATTATGGGTCCGATGCAAATCTATTTTCCACTTGACCATAAAAAAGACTTCATGATTCAAACCTAGTCATTTTGAATATCTATTTATCTAAAGAATGGTAGATGTGAATCATATAACTCGATCAAAAATTATGTTGCATCATGTATTAATAATTTGGGTTCGTTTGGTGATGGAATTGAGTTCGAGAATTGGGACACCAATTTCCAGCCTATTGGATTGGCTCAAATAATGCACTAAATTCTCAATGAGTGGAATTAAAATCCAACTCTGGATCAATTCCATCAACCAAACCACTCCCATTAAAGCTAAATAGCTGGGGGTGGTTTACTGTCGCTTACTGTTCCTTAAGGAAAACAAGTTGGGCTTTTTCTTTTTTCTTTTGTTATTTTTTTCTAACTTTATCAGCCCAGTTCCCATCTAACTTTTCCTTCTCCGTTTTTAGTTGGTTCCCAATCAGGGAGTTTGCAGGGAGGAGTTAATTCCAACTTCTCTTTTCTCTTGCCCTCTCTCTATCTTTTCTGATCTCTGGTGGATTTTTGATTGTCGACGATTCAACAGCTCCTGTTCAGGACTGGATGCAGATTTTAATAAGTTGCCACGATTGTGTTTATCTGTAACCAATTCTTGGTTCCCCTTTCTTGCTCTTTGCCAATCTTTGTCAGCTCTCTTATGGTTGAATGAAACATACGACCTCATTCCAATTAGTTTGTTGCGCTCTCATCAGGTCTCATGCCTTTTCGCTCCCTTCTTTTCCTTCTGCGGCGCAAACAGTTCTCGCTTCCCCAATATTTCCCACTGCAACAGTTCTCCTTTCCCTCGTCTCCCATCATTTTTTCGTTTTATTTTCACTCTAAGTATTGTTTCCCTTCCTTTTTCCTCCCGCTCGAAACTCCTTCAAACCTTACTCTTTTCATCTTCTTTTTCCATGAGATTCTGTTCTTATCCACCAGTTGCCGCTGATGATCTTGAAGTCGAACTCTGCCTCTGGTTGGTTCATGCATGGAAGCTTGAGATCTTTTGAAGCCTACGGATTCTCGCTCGGTACGATCACTAGGTCGATGCCAAGGTCGCACAAGTTTTTATTTACCCGGTTTTCTCTTCATCCTGCATCTCGTTCATTTGTTTTATTGTCTATTGCGTGCAGGGTACACGTCGGGGGAAATCACACGAAACTCATCACGTTCCTTCATCGCGGACGAATGGACTCTGTGTCAAAGTAACAATTTTTTGGGCCACGACCCCCTCGGAGGGCTTTCGAACAAGTACCTTCCCTCACTACTTGGACTTGGATCCAAAACCAGTTCGCGTCAGCCACCAACCACCCTCCTTCCGCTACGATTCTTTCCCGTCATTGAGTTCATAGATTAACGGTTGAAGCTGCTGATGAGCGGTGAGCTCATTTCCAAATAGTCACCCACTTTGCCCATCCTTTTGGTTTTGCCTTTTGCTAACATGAACAGTTTTACCCTAGGATCTTCTTGCTGTAATGCTTCTATTAAGGGGTTTGAACTTGGACACCATGGGTTTACCTGTTGCCCACATTTTAAACTATGTACCTAACCATGTGATTCTGGGCTTGGAACATGAATCAATTCTTGTGCAGATGTCCAGTACAAGTATTTTATTTCCCTCTTTTTTTGCTTTTTTTGCTGGTCAACGTCATCCGTGCTTAGAGTTATGCAGTGTATATAAATCTCTTGTTACCTGCCCAATTGATATAGTTACTTTTCTGTGTGTTGCATTATTTTGCTTCTATTATTTGCTTCTATTATTTGTTCTATTAGGTTATCAAGGTTAAGTAATTTATAGGCTTCGTAGTTTAGTTATTAGAATTTTGAGGGTTTGATTATTGGCTAAGGAACCTTAAAGGGCTATTGATGATTCAGTTGGTTCAAAGTCTAATTGGAAAATTTTTGATTTACCTTGGCAAATTTGGATTTTTGTTTTAGTTTAATTTGTGA
>JAVBHU010000600.1:0-18617 GCA_034768395.1 Linum lewisii | reverse complement strand
AAAAAATACCTTTATAAAAATTTACTTTGTTTATTTCTCCTCTTTGGTCATTTAAAACTTTTTGAGTCTTTATTCAACTATCATCTTTTAACTTAAAATTTTGGGACACATCCGCCCTGCAGATAGAGATAGGGGAGGTGGAGAAAAAAAAGTTGGCCAAGGAGATAAATTGGGAGGATGAGAAGTGTATGGTGAAATCAAAGGGGTTTTTTAAAAATAATGTTTATTTTTTCGTTTTGTCCTTCTAATTTAATACTTATTTTTCATTTAATACAAGCTTTTTAAGCTAACGCGATGCACTGAATGAACCAATTAACGTAATGAAGATAAAAGTTAAATCGGAATGACCCAAAGGCAAAGGGGTTTAAAAGTTGGGGGTAAAAAGAGGGGTTTTATAGTGTATGAGGCATCGGGTTTTTGAAAAAGTAGGGGCCCCAAAGTGTTATTTTTTTTAATTTGGCATAAAAAAATAATTGAGCAAGGACCCAACAGAATGAAATGAAAAATGATAGTCGAGTTTGAGCAACAGTCAATCCCCCGCAACCCAAAAACCCAGTACCAGCCCCAGAGCTCTACAACGCACCTCTTTCCCTTCTCCGCCGCCGCAAGGCCCCCCTCAAATCATACCCAGATCATCATCAACGATACCCCGACAAGAACTTCCCCCTCCCCAAGCTCCCTCCTCCTACTTAGACCCCGGCCACCTCATTCCCCCCCTCTGCATTTTTCAAGGTTTGGAGCCCCCAAGTTCCACCGTAGGGAACCAGACATCAGGACCCCCTGTGGGGGGAAAAACGCCCCCCAAAAGCCCGTTAGTGTTAAACCAAATGGTCGGCACGGGAGGGGAGCCAGCGGGTTCACTTATTCTTTGTCCTGAGCGGTTGGCAAATTAGGGGCCCTCATAGAAGGGGAGCAGTCCATGGGAGAGCTTTCTCGATGGGCATTGTCGAAAGTGTTTGGAGTACCGTTTGGGTTTAAAATGTACGGGAACGTATGGGGGGTCCGGGATGGGGTATGCCCCCAGGGGTTTGATGAAATGCGTGAAAGAAATGCTGCGCTTGGAACACTTATCGTGGGGCTTTGCGGTGTGGGATTCGATTTAGCAAGGAAACTGTTCGACGAAATGCCTGAGGGAAAGGGTTGTGGACGGCTTGACGCGGCCAGCGAGAAGTGGCAAGTGTAAATATGCTTTTTTTATTTTGTTCGATCGATGAGGGAAAAATGGTGTGGAACTCGACCAGGTGGTTCTAGTGGCAGCTTTTCAGCTTGTGCTGAGATGGCGAAATTTTAAGTGGTAAATGGATTATTTTAGTTAGAGTCTTTCAGTGTAAGAAAAGACTGTTTGTGTCTTTAACAATGCACTTATCCATATTATGCTAGTTGCGGGAAGATTTGGGAAGCTTTTTAGTTTTCGATGGATGCCGGGGAGGACCGTTGTTTCCCGGAAGCTTTATTGTGATTTTCGAAAAGGCTATGCCGATCAGGCATATCTGTGTTCAATCATATGCAAACTTTGGGATCCAAAAAAAGCAAAGCTGATAAATTTAAACCTTCATGGAGTTTTGGTGTTGTAGCCATGGTGGATATGTCAACCAAGGGCCAATTTTTCGAGGACATGAGCGTATCTGGGGTATAAGCCCTACGATTGAGGCATTACGGATGTCTCGTTGATTTATATAGTCGTGCTGGCTTCTCGATGAAGCAAGTGAGCTTATCAAGACTATGCCAATGAAGCTAATGATGCAGTATGGGGTGCTCTCCTCGGTGGCTGCAGAATTCACAAGAGTCCTGAGCTTGCTTCTCAGGTCGCTCGATTGCTGATTGGGGAGCTCGACCCTGACCAGGCTGCTGGGTATCTAGTGTTGTTGGCTCACGTGTTTGCGAGCGATAAGAGGTGGCAAGAGGTGGCTGCCGTGAGGCAGAAGATGGTTGAGATAGGTGCTAGAAAGCCTGCTGGACGTAGTTGGGTCGAAGTGAATGGTTCAGTTCATGAGTTCATTGCTGGTGGCTGGAGTCATGAGAACGCATCTTCCATCTACGAAGTTATCAACAGCATCATTGCCCAGTCTAAGCCGGAGGAACAAGAACACAAGTCCAATGTTTTGATGGTCTTGCCGAATGCTTGTTGACGCTAGCGCAACCAGGATGGTCAAAGACACTAGGGGTGGCAGTTCGGTTCCTTCTACAAGGTCTTTTGGACATTTCCCTTGCTCTGATACCAAAATAATACGGAATCGATTTTCTTTCTGACAATTTCTTATTCCTTGTTTGTTTGAGTGGTCTTAATTTCATTTTTATCAATTCTAGTTCCTTTTGTTCTAGGGATTCTAATTGCCTATTCTTGAAGGCATCTAAAATCTATTACCTATTTTAAAGGGAACTGATCTTCATTATTGTTTAATAAGGCTATCGTAAAATATATTATTATTGTTGGGGTTTACTGTTTTTATACCATGATTTCCGTAAATCATATCTTTGTTAAGACCTATTTTATGGGTTTGGTATTAACCCTTTTCTTATTTTTCCTTTGATATCGTTTTATTTTCCTAACACTACGATATGGTCTTCTACTCATTCTTTTATTCTAATGGGTTTTCGCTATATAGTCCTATAGCATTTTTCTCGATTAATTCGATCAGATCTATCATCAATTGATCTTCTCGAATATATTGAATTTTTGTTTCTGGCATCTCTCTTAATTCTCTATTTTCGTTATTCATGTAATCTTTGTATTCTATTAAGTTCTTTCTTAATATCTTTCCAGGATTTCTGGGTTTCTACTTATTCTTGCGTCTATTTTAATTAGAGTTTATCAAAGTAATAAATTATTTTATTTAAATCTTCATCCATTTTTATATTTTATTACTTAAATCGGTAATCATTTGTTTTAGTTTTTCTATCTCATATTATTCTGGTTCTGATGAATTATCGTAATATTTCTTATATCTTCTTCCTGATCCTGATGCCTAATTCTTTTGGTTAAATCTTTCTGATTGGGTTAATCTTCCGACTTGGTTTATCTTTCTAGGATCTTGTTGAATAGATCTTCTATAGGTTTATTTTTACTATTTTTAATGGTGTTTCTAAATGAATTATTGGCCTAAATAAGTCTTCTATGGTGATAACTTTTTATCCTTAAATGTTAAACTATGATGACTATTTGTCAAAGCGTAATTTATTTGGTATGTTTCTGAAAATGGTTTACTATTTTCTTTCATAAGATCGTTTCTTTTTAATTCATATTTTATAATTATTGATGAGTCTAGATTTTCATCTGATAGACTTAGTCCTTGTTGTAAATTTATATCAAATTTTATTATTCCATAAAATTAGATTTCCTGATCCTTTGGCGATGATACTCTTTCTGGTTTATAATCCTATCATCCCTGATTTTAATTCTATGGGAGCGTTGATTCCTAACTTCATGGTGGATTTAATTATAATTTGAATTGTACTAATGTGTATATAAGCTATTTTTGCTCGCTCTTCTGGTTTTAACTTACTTATTCTTTTCCTAATTTGTTCTTTATTGATGATTTGTACTAGAAAATTTTCATTCGCTGATTAAACGGGATTGCTACTTCTCCTATCATCTTACCGTATTTTATTATATTGTCTCTATTGAAAAGTTTTGATAAGAAGATTTTGTCACAAAGTTTTGTGTTTTGATAATGTAAAGTTTGTTCTTTCTTTTTTTTTTAACATCTATTAAACCGTCTAGAAAATAATTATCCTCTTCTTGTCTTTGAATATAATCAAACATATTTTTTATTTTTCTGTCATTAGAAGGAGAGTAAAAACTTTATACCTGGAGTGGCTTCGTTGATGGATCTTGATCCGTTCTTGCTTTGTTCTTGTGCCTTCTTATATGGTTGATTTGTGGGTAGTTGGTGATTTGGTATTATTTGGTGGTTTTAGATATTGGTTTGTAGGAATCCAGGAAGTAAATTCCAATCCTACGTTTGGCCTCCAGGATAGAAATCCAAGCCAACGAGAGGGTAAGTGAGAGACCTTCTTTTCTCTTAAAACCACTCTGATTATTTATTCATAAACCTTCTCCTTATATAGGGGAAGGAGGGGCACTGATATCGTCAGTGCTTACATCATTTTACAGGAAAAAGAAAAGAAACGACAAAAATAAAAGTTAAAAGTTACATTTGCACGACTTTTTTGGTGGGAGTCGGCTAACCCATCGTTTCTTTTTCTCTATTTCATCTTAATAATGCAGCATTTTTAATAATGGTATCCTCCATTATTTTTGATGAAGATGATGTTGATGTGGCTGCTGCCGACACTTTTGATGCCCCTTTGTTTTCTTCTGAATTGTGTTCTTCAATATTTTCTTTACACCACTCACAGAAGTGGTCTTCGTAATTAATCAGTGATCTGCATAACTGCTTCTTGATTGGTATAGGTAGTACCGTAAGGGTTCCACCTAATTCGGTGAAGTCCCTTGTCATCCTGGTAACTGCTTCCCATTCTTCCGCAATTAGTTGGGTTTTTCCCCTGCTGATTATGATTATATCTGAACTGCTATAATTCACCTTTGTTGGACATTTGGTTCAATATTGGTCAAAGCTCTACATACTGCAAGTAATCCTTTAACCAAATAATCCGGCCTTTTTTCATAGTCCTTTAGATTATCCCTTGATGGATAATCATTGTTCGAGACCCCATAAGAATGACGGCCTTTGTTCCAGAAGTAGTTTTTGGCTTCCATCAAAGATAGGGTAACTGCTGGTGTATTTGAAGAAGATTTCTTTTCCCCTTTGCAAATAATTCTATGTATCTCCGAATTATGAATTCCATTTTTTGAGGAAAACATTTGAATACCTTTGAAGTTGTCGTATAGATGGTGTCTAGTAGTCCGTATTGATGTAGGTCGAATATTAATTCTGGTGTTGCTTCTTCTGTTGTTACGGCTTTTGGTCCTCCTTTGTTGACAGGGTAAAATCCCATCGTGGTGTTTTGCTCCAATCTATCTTCGTAGTTTATTATTGCATCCCAATGAGTCACGAAATTCTGGAATGTTGGCCTTCTTGCTTCTTCTTTTTCTTTGGTTGTCGGTATATTTTAATACTTGGTATCTTCATTACCAATCTTTGTTGTATTGGTTGTTGGTGTTGTACTGATGGTTCTTTCAAAGTCATTGCTTGTATGCTTGCTGTAATGCTTTTTCTGCTTCTTCCTTGTTTATATGACTGGTGTTGAACCGGTTTTCCCGTAATGTGCTGGGATGCTATTGCCCAATTGTTGTAAATTCCTCTGAATGGTCCGTTGAAAATAACGTACCATTTTCTTTCTTTTCTTTCGTCTTCTTCATATCTTTTTCTTTTTTCATTTTCCACCATGTCGCCCATCTTGTTGGTTTGCTGGTGGAGGCTTGTCGCTTAACTTCCTTGTTGTTGTTGTCAGATTGTTTTTGTTCCTCCATTGGTTTATTTTTTTGAAGAATGTTGATGGTGTTTTTTAGTTCTTCTATCTCCCCCCTACAAAGAGAGACCTGGTCCTCGAGTGCTTGCAGCTTTTCCAATTTCTGCATCATCTGGTTCGTCAATGTTTTGATGATTCCCTCCATTCCCTTGTTAGTGCGTCGGTGAAAGGGTTGTTGCTGGATTTGATGTACTTCAGATATGGGTTGTAGTAGTGCAATTGTTGTTGCCACCGGATTAATCGTCCTTTGTTGAAGTCCGCTTGTAATTTGTACCTCCAAAAACCTGTTACATACTTAGAATCGGTTTGAAGTTCAAACCTTGTTGATAATAATTCTAGTTTCCATTTTTTCAATGTTCTGAGACAAGCTAGTGTCTCTAATTCATGTATTGGATAATTCTGTTCAGTAGGAGTAAATGTTCCAGAAATATATTTGCATAATTTCTTAGAATATTTATCACTATTGAACGGAATTGATGATACTCGAGAATCCGAAGATTCAATAATTCTGTCGAAGACTGATAATCTTTAGGCTTTTCGCCAGAGATATTAACCTCATTTTGTTTCATGATATTACCAAAATTATCCATTTGTAATAATTCTTTGCCATTTTGAATGGCTAGCATACATCCGGCCCATGTATCTTTTGATGCATCGGTCTGGATTATCAAAAGTCTTTTTCACATGGATTATATAATTTTGGTAAATGCTGGCATTTTTCTTTCATTAATAAAACTATTTTTGTATCTTGATCATTCCATGACCAAGGTATTTTTTCAGAAATCTTTTTCTGCAAATACTTTTCTTTCCTTTGCAAGATTCTTCAAAATCCTTGTTCACTTATATAATTTAAACAACCAAGAAAACGTTGAATTTGCTTCCTATTTTCAAGTTGATTAGGAAATTTATTAGTTTTTTCTTTAGTATTGGGTGATAATTCAATTTCACCAAAATTGTTTATTTTCATGCCAAGATACTCAATTTCTTCCTGAACGAGTTTTGATTTCTTTTTGGAAATGATTAACCCTTTTTCTTTTATTCGATTTAAAACGATTAAAAGCTTTTCTTCATGATCTTCCTTAGTTTGATTAGTAAAAACAATTATATCATCAATATAAGCAAGACAAAAGTCTTGTAATCCTTCTAAATTATGATCCATAAAACGTTGATAAATAGCTGGTGCTTGTTTTAATCCGAAAGGTAAAACATTCCATTCATAATGTTTTTGTGGTGGACATGAAAAAGCTGTTAATGGTTTTGTATTTTCATGCAATCTTAGCTGCCAATATCCTGATTTAGCATCTAAACTACTAAACCATGTTTTTCCCTTAAGTCTTTCTAATATGTAATCTTTTCGTGGTAACTTATAACTGTCTCCTATGGTATTTTCATTCAGTTTTTTGTAATTAATCACCATTCGTCTCTTCCCCCTTTTTATTTCATTATTATTTTCGACATAGAATGCAGGTGCACTATGTGGACTTATACTTTTTCTAATGATTCCTTTATCTAGGAGTTCCCTCATTCCTTCTGAAATTCTTCTACATCTCTTTGAGTATATTGAATTTTATTAGGTTAATATCTCTGGCGAAAAGCCTAAAGATTATCAGTCTTCGGACAGAATTATTGAATCTTCGGATTCTCGAGTATCATCAATTCCGTTCAATAGTGATAAATATTCTAAGAAATTATGCAAATATATTTCTGGAACATTTACTCCTACTGAACAGAATTATCCAATACATGAATTAGAGACACTAGCTTGTTCAGAACATTGAAAAAAATGGAAACTAGAATTATTATCAACAAGGTTTGAACTTCAAACCGATTTTAAGTATGTAACAGGTTTTTGGAGGTACAAATTACAAGCGGACTTCAACAAAGGACGATTAATCCGGGTGGCAACAACAACTGCACTACTACAACCCATATCTGAAGTACATCAAATCCGCAACAACCCTTTCACCGACGCACTAACAAGGGAATGGAGGGAATCATCAAAACATTGACGAACCAGATGATGCAGAAATTGGAAAAGCTGCAAGCACTCGAGGACCAGGTCTCTCTTTGTAGGGGGGAGATAGAAGAACTAAAAAACACCATCAACATTCTTCAAAAAAATAAACCAATGGAGGAACAAAAACAATCTGACAACAACAACAAGGAAGTTAAGCGACAAGCCTCCACCGCAAACCAACAAGATGGGCGGAACATGGTGGAAAATGAAAAAAAAGAAAGATATGAAGAAGACGAAAGAAAAGAAAGAAAATGGTACGTTATTTTCAACGGACCATTCAGAGGAATTTACAACAATTGGGCAATAGCATCCCAACACATTACGGGAAAACCGGTTCAACACCAGTCATATAAAACAAGGGAAGAAGCAGAAAAAGCATTACAGCAAGCATACAAGGCAATGACTTTGAAAGAACCATCAGTACAACACCAACAACCAATACAACAAAGATTGGTAATGAAGATACCAAGTATTAAAAAATATACCGACAACCAAAGAAAAAGAAGAAGCAAGAAGGCCAACATTCCAGAATTTCGTGACTCATTGGGATGCAATAATAAACTACGAAGATAGATTGGAGCAAAACACCACGATGGGATTTTACCCTGTCAACAAAGGAGGACCAAAAGCCGTAACAACAGAAGAAGCAACACCAGAATTAATATTCGACCTACATCAATACGGACTACTAGACACCATCTATACGACAACTTCAAAGGTATTCAAATGTTTTCCTCAAAAAATGGAATTCATAATTCGGAGATACATAGAATTATTTGCAAAGGGAAGAGAAATCTTCTTCAAATACACAGCAGTTACCCTATCTTTGATGGAAGCCAAAAACTACTTCTGGGAACAAAGGCCGTCATTCTTATGGGGGTCTCGAACAATGATTATCCATCAAGGGATAATCTAAAGGACTATGAAAAAAGGCCGGATTATTTGGTTAAAGGATTACTTGCAGTATGTAGAGCTTTGACCATATTGAACCAAATAGTCCAACAAAGGTGAATTATAGCAGTTCAGATATAATCATAATCAGCAGGGCAAAAACCCAACTAATTGCGGAAGAATGGGAAGCAGTTACCAGGATGACAAGAGGGCTTCACCGAATTAGGTGGAACCCTTACGGTACTACTATACCAATCAAGAAGCAGTTATGCAGATCACTGATTAATTACGAAGACCACTTCTGTGAGTGGTGTAAAGAAAATATTGAAGAACACAATTCAGAAGAAAACAATGGAGCATCAAAAGTGTCGGCAGCAGCCACATCAACATCATCTTCATCAGAAATAATGGAGGATACCATTATTAAAAATGCTGCATTATTAAAGATGAAATAGAGAAAAAGAAAACGATGGGTTAGCCGACTCCCACCAAAAAAGTCGTGCAAATGTAACTTTCAACTTTTTATTTTTGTCGTTTCTTTTCTTTTTCCTGTAAAATGATGTAAGCACTGACGATATCAGTGCCCCTCCTTCCCTATATAAGGAGAAGGTTTATGAATAAATAATCAGAGTGGTTTTAAGAGAAAGAAGGTCTCTCACTTACCCTCTCGTTGGCTTGGATTTCTATCCTGGAGGCCAAACGTGGATTGGAATTTACTTCCTGGATTCCTACAAACGCAATATCTAAACCACCAAATAATACCAAATCACCAACTACCCACAAATCAACCATATAAGAAGGCACGAAGAACAGAAGCAAAGAACGGATCAAGATCCATCAACGAAGCCACTCAGGTATAAAGTTTTTACTCTCCTTCTAATGACAGAAAATAGTAATAATATGTTTGATTATATTCAAAGACAAGAAGAGGATAATTATTTTCTAGACGGTTTAATAGATGTTAAAAAATAAAAGAAAGAACAAACTTTACATTATCAGAAACACAAAACTTTGTGACAAAATCATTCTTATCAAAACTTTTCAATAGAGACAATATAATAAAATACGGTAAGATGATAGGAGAAGTAGCAATCCCGTTTAATCAGGCGAATTGAAATTTTCTAGTACAAATCATCAATAAAGAACAAATTAGGAAAAGAATAAGTAAGTTAAAACCAGAAGAGCGAGCAAAAATAGCTTATATACACATTAGTACAATTCAAATTATAATTAAATCCACCATGAAGTTAGGAATCAACGCTCCCATAGAATTAGAAATCAGGGATGATAGGATTATAAACAAGAAGAGAGTATCATCGCCAAAGGATCAGGAAATCTAAGTTATGGAATAATAAAATTTGATTAAATTTACAACAAGGGACTAAGTCTATCAGATGAAAATCTAGACTCATCATAATTATAAAATATGAATTAAAAAGAAACGATCTTATGAAAGAAAATAGTAAACCATTTTCAGTAACATACCAAATAAATTACGCTTTGACAAATAGTCATCATAGTTTAACATTTAAGGATAAAGAAGTTATCACCATAGAAGACTTATTTAGGCCAATAATTCATTTAGAAACACCATTAAAAATAGTAAAAATAGAACCTGTAGAAGATCTATTCAACAAGATCCTAGAAAGATAAACCAAGTCGGAAGATTAACCCATCAGAAAGATTTCAACCAAAAGAATTAGGCGATCAGGATCAGGAAGAAGATATAAGAAATATTACGATAATTCATCAGAACCAGAATAATAGTGAGATAGAAAAACTAAAACAAATGATTACCGATTTAAGTAATAAAATATAAAAATGGATGAAGATTTAAATAAAATAATTTATTACTTTGATAAACTCATAATTAAAATAGACGCAAGAATAAGTAGAAACCAGAATCCTGGAAAGATATTAAGAAAGAACTTATAGAATACAAAGATTACATGAATAACGAAAATAGAGAATTAAGAGAATGCCAGAAAACAAAAATTCAATATATTCGAGAAGATCAATTGATGATAGATCTGATCGAATTAATCGAGAAAAATGCTATAGGACTATATAGCGAAAACCATTAGAATAAAAGAATGAGTAGAAGACCATATCGTAGTGTTAGGAAAATAAAACGATATCAAAGGAAAAATAAGAAAAGGGTTAAGTACCAAACCCATAAAATAGGTCTTAACAAAGATATGATTTACGGAAATCATGGTATAAAAACAGTAAACACAACAATAATAATATATTTTACGATAGCCTTATGTATAACAATAATGAAGATCAGTTCCCTTTAAAATAGGTAATAGATTTTAGATGCCTTCAAGAATAGGCAATTAGAATCCCTAGAACAAAAGGTAACTAGAATTGATAAAAATGAAATTAAGACCACTCAAACAAACAAGGAATAAGAAATTGTCAGAAAGAAAATCGATTCCGTATTATTTTGGTATCAGAGCAAGGGAAATGTCCAAAAGACCTTGTAGAAGGAACCGAACTGCCACCCTAGTGTCTTTGACCATCCTGGTTGCGCTAGCGTCAACAAGCATTCGGCAAGACCATCAAAACATTGGACTTGTGTTCTTGTTCCTCCGGCTTAGACTGGTCAATGATGCTGTTGATAACTTCGTAGATGGAAGATGCGTTCTCATGACTCCAGCCACCAGCTATGAACTCATGAACTGAACCATTCACTTCGACCCAACTACGTCCAGCAGGCTTTCTAGCACCTATCTCAACCATCTTCTGCCTCACGGCAGCCACCTCTTGCCACCTTCTTATCGCTCGCAAACACGTGAGCCAACAACACTAGATACCCAGCAGCCTGGTCAGGGTCGAGCTCCCCAATCAGCAATCGAGCGACCTGAGAAGCAAGCTCAGGACTCTTGTGAATTCTGCAGCCACCGAGGAGAGCACCCCATACTGCATCATTAGGCTTCATTGGCATAGTCTTGATAAGCTCACTTGCTTCATCGAGAAGGCCAGGCACGACTATATAAATCAACGAGACATCCGTAATGCTCAATCGTAGGGCTTATACCCCAGATACGGCTCATGTCCTCGAAAAATTGGCGGCCTTGGTTGACATATCCACCATGGCTACAAGCACCAAGAACTCCAATGAAGGTTAATTCATCAGGCTTTGCTTCTTTGGATCCCAAAGTTTGCATATGATTGAACACAGTAGTGCCTGATCGGCATAGCTTGTTTCGCAAATGCGACAATCAAGCTAGTCCAGGAAACAACGGTCCTCTCCGGATCCATCGAAACACCTCATAAGCTTCCTCAATCATTCCGCAACTAGCATACATATGGATAAGTGCATTGTTCAAGGACACTAATACAGTCTTGTTCTTACTACTGAAAGACTCAGTAACATAAGAATGAATCCACTTACCAAGCTTCAAATCGCCAATCTCAGCACAAGCTGATAAAGCTGCCACTAGAACCACCTGGTCGAGTTCCACACCATCTTTCCTCATCTGATCGAACAAAATCAAAGCATACTTACACTTGCCACTTCTCGCGTGGCCTGCGATCATAGCCGTCCACGATACCACATTCCTCTCAGGCATTTCGTCGAACAGTTTCCTTGCTAAATCGAATTCCCCACACCGCAAATGCCCCACGAGTAAAGTGTTCCAAGTCGCAGCATTTCTTTCACGCATTTCATCAAACACCTTGCGGGCATACCCATCCCGGACCCGCCCACTACGTTCCCGTACATATTAACCAAACTGGTACTCACAACACGTTCGAGCAATGCCAGTCGAGAAAGCTCTCCATGGAGCTGCTCCCTTCTATGACGGACCTAATTTGGCGCAACCGCTCAGGACGAAAGAATAAGTGAACCCGTCTGGCTCCACTCCCGTGCCGACCATTTGGTTGAACAGCTGAACGGACTTGTGCGGCGTTTCTCCCGAGCATGGCTCCTGATGAGCATGGCAACCAGGATGGTCAAAGACACTTAGTAGAATTTTAAATGTTAAAGTCAACTAATGTAGAAACTGGAATTTAATTCACTGTGTGCTATGATGAACAGTGTCCTATAGGCCATGGGCCTAGGTGTCCTATAGGCCATGGCCCATAACCAGCCGACGAGGGTTGCTTAAGGCGGAAGGCAACGAATGTGCACAAAAAAGAATCCGTATGAGCAGAGGTTAAACCATTAAGACGTTTGTTTGGTTGTGCTGTATATTGCGTGTGTTGGAGGCGATCCTTTGCCTAAAACCAAATCAAACAGTAATTGTTTATTATGGTATCATTCCAACCCAACCAATTATCCCAATTTAATTCCTCCAAGCAACCAGTAGACAATACAAACAAGATTAACTCGAAACGAGATCCCGTATGAGCATGCTCACCGATCTCGGTTTATTGTTTCCACCTTTTCAGGTGTGAAGCCTCCTCCCGGTTGTGGGATCTATCAAAACTCTTTTTGTAATAATTTAACGCATTAATAATATGACTATCGGCTTTCTGAAAGAAAAATATGACGTCTAGAGATTGTAGATTATGGAAAAACAAGTAAACAATAAACGGAAATTAAGGTAAATTTTGAGTTGATTGAATATTTTTAAGTAGATATAAACTTGAAAATTGTTATTAGTAGTGGAGTTAACTCATTATATTTTATTTATTCGGACTTAGAGTCTACTTGAATTCCGGCTCTGTTAATGATCGTTATGCATGAGTTCAAATAAACTTGTTGTTTTACGTTTTTTATGTTAGAATAATTAATTATTTTATTTTATGATTATGAGTTACGAAAAGACAAAATGGTTCTCGTACGCAGTTAATAATAGTGCTTGAAAACCGATAGAATTTGCAAAAGAACCTTACAATCCAATTTTTTTTTCGATTATGAGCTCATAATTTGACGGATCATAAGTACAATATGCGCTTTACACTCAAAACACTATTTACAAAAATAATTTTATCCGTATTCGAAATTACAACGAGTGAAGAACGAATTCGAAACCCGAACATGGCCGCTGAGAAGTAAACAAACAAAACGAGATGTCGTTTTGCGTGGCGTGGTGGTGTCGTTCTTCTCCTGCATTTACTTGCTCCTTGAGATTATCCCATTTCCCGGGTTTTCTATATAATAGTCCGACCCGCCATTTCCAAGCCCACCCGTGTCCTCTTCCTTCTCCTCTAAGCTTTCGTGTTTGTTATTACTATTACATCGTCAGGAGCTACGTTTCAGATCAATCTATGGTTAATAACATGGCCGCCTCCACATCCGCCGCTACAGTCACCGGCGACTCGTTGTCGGAGATAGCTTTCTTCGACGTGGAAACCACCATCCGACTCGACCGGGCCAAGGGTACGCCCTTCTGGAGTTCGGAGCAATCCTGGTGTGCCCGAAAACCCTAGAGGAGCTTCAAAGCTACTCACGCTCATCCGCCTTCAAATCCTTCGCTCATCACTTCCATGTCCGTTCGCTGTAACGGAATCACTCGTGACGCCGTCTCCACTGCTCCTTCCTTCTCGACATCGCCGACACCGTCTACGGCATCCTCCACGGTAATTTGATTTTCGAACGAGTTATTGAATTGAATTCGAATCTGCGTCAGTTTTTCTGAATTGTTTGCTGAGCAGGGAGGATTTGGGCGGGGCATAACATTCTGAGGTTTGATTGCCCTAGAATTAGAGAAGCTTTTGCTGGTATTGGGAGGCCTGCTCCGAGCTAAGGGGACTATTGACTCGTTGGCCTTGTTGACTCAGAAGTTTGGAAGGAGAGCTGGTGACATGAAGGTTTTACTTGCTTTCCTGTTTGCCTTGTACCGTTGTACGCTTTTGTTGTTCTTTCTTTGCCTTGTGAATTGTTATCAACTCTTGTCTGTTCATTTGCAGATGGCTTCTCTGGCTACATACTTCGGACTTGGGAAGCAGATCATAGGTAATGGCTAATGACAATGGCGGAAACCTGCAGCTTTTCCTTTTGTTATTTGTTGAATTGAAAGTTCTCAAATCTTTGTTGTGGGTTTCTGTTTTCAGGAGCTTGGATGATGTTCGGATGAACCTTGAAGTTGTGAAATACTGTGCCACTGTCTTGTTCCTGGTAGGTCCCCTGCTGTAGCCTTGTTTTAGCGCCCTTGCTTATTGTTAGCGTATGAATTCCTTAATAGTGTATAACCATTTGGATAGTACTCTAGACAATTCATTTGGGTGCCTCTGTAAGAATCTATGGCTTTTCCCTTTCTTGTAGGAGTCGAGTCTTCCAGAGACATTTCCAGAAAAAATTGGGTTTCACCTAACGTTACTACTAGAAGCCGCAAGACTGGAAATCACTGATTGATGCACAGACTCGAACGAGAATACTCCATCAAGTTCCAAGTCGGTAGAACATGGTGCAAAGGAGAGAACCATCAATATTTTCTCTTGTTACCAGTACTAGTGCTGTTGAAAATACAGACCTTTTGACATGAGTGTGCTCAGAGATGAGATGAATACCGGGGACATTGGAAAAGGATGATCCCATGGTAGAAATTCCTGTTACAGAAGCTTCCGAAATGCCACCGGCAAGTGCAGCTGCTGTTCCGGAGGCAAGCAGTAACAATTGTGGAGATTCTACAGCTTGACAGAGTCTCTGTTCCTTCGATCAGGGGTCTTACATTCCATATTCTCGCGGCGGTCAAAAAATCGCCTACTGCACAACGATACCAATTCGAGCTGTATTGCCTTGTTTAAAGGTGCGGGTTTGGACTCAGCACAAAGTTCATGGACTATGCTGGAAGGCCACGTTGAGTTTCATGGTCGATCTGTCTCGGAGTTTGTGCAGTGTTCTTTATGCCTGCGATTGAACTTGCCCTGAAGTTATTCCTGGACTCAGGCAGTCATTCTAATGGGAGTGTTGTAGTGCGACATTGATAAATACACCAACTACCTAAAGCAAGGGTCAAGTAAGTTTCAATCTCTTCTTATCAGTACCCTTAGTATTAAGCAATATAGAAAAATTCGCCTGCTTTTTGTTGCTCATTCGCAGCATACCAACTTTGGTAGACGGGAATGTTGCGCAATACGCGACGGAGATGTATCAGAAAAGAACGATCAGGAACCTTGCAAAAGCTCGTTTTCTGCAAGTTCAATCCAGAGGAGCTCGAGCCATGGCTTAACCTGGAACATTTCTGGACGCATACCTCCTTGGATACCTATGACTATCAAAACTGTGCGGGATACGACTTGGGGCCCAAGAAATGGTGATCCATAATGAATGATGGGGGAAAGCTGAAAAGCTTTAACGACTAGGACCACGTAACGTTGTAAACAGTAGGCTTTGACTATTTGTTCATTTATTTGTAAAGATTTAGGAACCAGTAAAAAATCAGTATTGATTCATTTATTTTCTTCATTGACCTGGAAAATGAGTGAAGTCAGAATCTGATACATAACAACAGAAATTTGCTAAAAAGATCACAATATTGACAGATAAAAAATTCTGAACAAATGATTTTCGATCATAGCAGCAACAAATCTGCAGGTCCTGCGCCATTTTCCAGTGAGTTACAGCATCCTTGGAATCTTTATCCCGGCGGTGTAAGGGTTACAAAAATCTATATTCCAAGATGGACGAGTCACCAGAAATGATGAAACCTGTTGAAAGCTCCAACTCGAGCAGTTCGACATCAACACACTTGCAAATTGATCTGTCATACAAGCCCTCGAATGCAGCTTACGAAAAGCTACCGCAACAGACATCAGGAATATTAGCAGATATCAGAAACAAAGGATCCACACACTGGTGGACATACTTGTCATGAAGCTTCGTCCTCAGGAGAGCAGTCCCGTAATGCAAGTTCATCATCATCTCTTCTTCATCTTCTTTAATCAGTCCCATTTAGGATGTCTTTAAAGATCCACATCTACACCTTTAAATTTCCTAATAAACTGCCACGGACAGGGGCTCCTTTCTGCGAGCTTTTTCCCTGTTAACATACCGAATCTTCTTATCAAAGCAGGCTCCTTCCTTTTCTGCCAAAAACTTTATCAATGCTCCCTCTCTTCTGTCTACTTTGTTTGTTTGTGGTTCGGGCCGTGGAGAACTCCAAATGATGGCTGCCATAAAATTGTTCCCGAGCATTTGACCAGGTTGTAAGCACATGTTAAGGGGTAGTTAGGGAAATGGAGATAGGCCGGCATATGTGTGATATGCTGTGGAAAATGATTGTGTGAGGAAGCACATTTGGGGCACACCTGACCGTGCAGCTCGTGCATATTATTTGGTATAGCTGTGTCGAAGATTGCATCATAACTTGATTCATAACCCATGCATGTAATAGGAGTAGCCATTCTGAGGTTGTATATCAGTAGCGTGATGCTGAAATTCATTTATTTGCTGTCTAGGGTTTTGAGGTAGATTCTCTTCCTTGAAAACTGAATTTGGGATATTCCCCTGACCCAGGGGGGTGAAAGATGTTCCAAGAGAAAGAGAATCAGGGATGCTGGTACTGTGCGGAATTCATCTCCTTGAGAATAACTTTCCCCAAACCTCGACGTTCTCCTGTACTTGAGCATCAGCAACTGCCCGCTGACCACAAGCTTGCATTTCGTTTTCAATCCTCAGCTCCTTTTTCCCTTAATGGGGTCAGCAACACCTTGAGCAATATTTTTCAATGGGTGGATTTTCATAAGTAAAGAAAGGGAGAAGATTCCCCCAAATTTCAGTTCACTCTTATTTGGACCAGCTGAGAAGGGCTCTGAAACTAGACAAACAAGAAACAAACCAGTAACTCTTGTCAAATTGCAGTAAGAATATCAATACCATAAAACATCATTCACATGGCACAGATTCCAAAGAGTCTTGTCTCTGTGAATAGTGACCCATATCCAGCAATTGATCTCTTTAAAGGTTGGAGTGTATCAAATCCCAAGGCGTCTATCAGGAAACAGGGACATGGTGAATTGTTTCATTACAAACTCTGAATCGATACTAGCTCGTCCACATTGGCAAGTAAACTAAAAGCATTCAGAATAATCATGCATGTTTTAACTCACCTGTCTGATGGTGCCAGAGTTTTTGGGGACATCAGGACGATATTCCCATGGATTTTCATGCAAAGGTTCAATGACAGCAACAGCACCAGCAGCCACCACAGTCTATGACACAGGAAAAAATCAAGTATGAAATGAGTGTTCCCAAAAAAGTAATTAGGTTTTCAAGGACGGTGACGCACATCAATGAAGAGACGGCTGTTAAGGGTCACAATTCTAGTGCTGATACTAATTCCCCAAAGCTTTAGAGTGCAAGTCCCGGTCATAATAAAAAAAACACCCCAGATGAACCCTTTATTATCTAGAAGAGTAATGTACAGTGTCTGGATGGTTATCCTTCCCTTTATTGTCATTTGTTGGGCGGAACAAAGTCGTATGCTTGTAGTAGCATCACTGAGGTCTGATACCACCGGGCCAATCATAGTTTAGTTTTTCTCTGCTACAAGCTGCAGCAGAAAAATAGGGGTAAGACCAAAGTAAAAAGCAAAGTGAAACAGAGTTCAACTGAAAGTGTGGAAATAAACCCAAAGGGAAACATTTCTATACACATTAAATCATCCATTAACAATAAAATGTATCCAATTCACGCATCATTTCTCCTATTCATTAACCTAACAGCACCTGCCTACAGAGGCTTGTTAGATTGGAAAAGAATGCTTTATTCAATCATTAAAACCACATAGAGATTAGGGAAGTAAGTGATTGTGATGTAGGGAAAACAAAAGGCAAAATCCTTCTTCTCCTCCCATTTGGGGTCCACAGGGTTAACAACCTTGGTACTAATGGCTTCACAAAATAATCAGCGCTCCAAATTTAAGATTTACAAAAGTTGTAAACCTCGTCATTTCTGACATACTAATAAAAACAAAAAATTTAGCAAATAGCAATGAGCTCAGAAATGTCATATAAGAGTTTTAACATGTCTGAATTCTTCTGATGAAGGAATGGCCCCAAATTCCTTTTGACGAGTTATGTACTTCAGCATCTCATGCCTTCTTCATTTTGGAAAATCAACTTCAGCGAGAAGAACAATATTGCCCTCTGAATTTAGGGCATCAATTACCTCCCAGCAGATCCTACTGACGTAATGAGGGACACAAAGGGAAAAAAGGGCACGAGGCAATTCAAGAAAATTGGGGAAAATAGACATCTGAAGGGTTTATACTTTAATTTCACCCAAATCAGACGAAACGATAAAAAAAATGCAAACAAATTAGATAACATGAATAGCGGAAAAACATGATTAATTGGATTTAAACCCAAACCCAAGAAATGA
>JAVBHU010000599.1:0-18619 GCA_034768395.1 Linum lewisii | reverse complement strand
AAACCCGTTTCAAGCAAGAAAAGTCTTTTTAAATGAGGCTGAAAATCAGAAATCGAGTGTCATAAAATCCCCCACATTTAAAAGTTTTGCTTGTCCTCAAGAAACTAAACTAGAACACACTAAAATTCAAAAATGCACGGATTAAACTGGATTAAATTCAACGTTTTGGGTTAGAGTTCCAGTAGAAATTTAAACCTCAACGCAAGAAACATAACCAAACAAATTGATCCCCCTGTTTCTGCAACTTCAAGTAGGGGTTTTAACAAAGCCGTTTCTTGCAAAACAATTAATCAAAATTAACCAACTACGAAAACCCCCAATTCTAATAAAAAAGTTTTAACTTAGCCATGATGTGGATGGGGAGGTGAAAAGTGCGTAGAATGACTCGACTTCATCGTTTTAGATCTTACATTACTTTTCTAGCTGGCCCGATTTAAACAATAATTTTTTTCCCGATTCAATTCTTCCTTCTTTTTATTTCGATCTGTGCCGATCCCAAAAAATTATTAGGTGTTGGCCCTCCCTAGCTCACTATTGTGCCATCTAGTGTAAACCCCCCCCGAACATTCACTTAGGTGTCGGCTTGCCTAGCTTTGAATTTCGCATTTAAAAGAACTTAACATTAATTTTGAAAAATTACTTGATTTAACCATTTTTACTTAATCCAAATTTTGTTATAACTTTTTACAAAGATTTCGAATTGAATTTCGCTAATTTCAAGCCCCAATCACAAGTGATCAAATTGGAGTGAAAAAAAAGGGGAAACTAGATTTATTCTTAGAACGGTGTTATCGAGCTTTTTGATTAAAAAGAAAAACAATTTTAATTGATTCAATTTTCAATACAAAAGTGATTTATTATTGTTCTGCCTAAATCATTTTTTATCAGTTTGAACCTTTGGTTAGGTTCTAAAAAGGAACAGTCTAGACGTCATTGTGAAAATTAAAGTCAATTTAAAATCAAAAATCAAGAATTGAGCAATTCTTTAGAGAATTTTTCAAAAATAACCATAAATCTAAAAATAAAGCAAGATCATGCTTTAATCCTAGAATTTACCCACATTTTTAAACTTTTCTGTGTCCTCACGGGACTAAACTAAGTAGAGAGATAGGGAGAACCTGTGACGAGTGGTGGGTTTTGGGGGGGATAACAGGATAGTCGGAGGGGGGAGTGCTACTTAAACCCTACAAAAAAAAAACAACAAAAAGTCAAAAGGATACCGGGAAAAGTTCCCGGGCCACACAAAAAAAAGTCGAAAAGAATTTTTTTAGGGGAATTTTAAAAATTTTGAATTTTTTACCAAGAAATTCCGGCACGGCTCCTAGAGCAATCTAGAATGTCTAAGTTCAATAGATCAGCAAAAATTACCCCGAAACGGGAGGCACTTTTTTTAAAACGGGGGAGCCCCAGAATTAAATCTGAAATTCAAAACAACATGTAAAAATATTCAAATTGAAAACCAAACAAAACTAAACCTTCAAGACATGACTCAAGAAAATGGAGGGAAAAAGCAAACAAAGTTGGCCAAAAACGTGAAAACCCTTGTTTCGGGGATAACCGGAGCTACAGAGCCCCGATTTGGGC
Organism: Linum lewisii; assembly: GCA_034768395.1. Lineage (NCBI taxonomy): Eukaryota > Viridiplantae > Streptophyta > Magnoliopsida > Malpighiales > Linaceae > Linum > Linum lewisii. The sequence goes on along the minus strand of JAVBHU010000599.1, from coordinate 17,035 downwards.
GATCAAGTTTGTTAAATCGGACCGAAAAAAGGAAATGATTTTTAAGAAGAGACACAAGTTTTCAGCGAAAACTTGTAAGGTTTTCGCCGATAATTCTTTGAAAACAGCAAAATAAAACAAACGATATGTTCAAATTTAAGAAAAGTTTTCGGCGGAACTTTTAGGTTCTCGTCGAATACTTGTTTGAAACCTCTTTTTTTTTTATACATGACAGAAGAATTAAAAGTAACGAAAATTAAACTGACACTTTGGCACCCTCGAAACCGTCTCGAACAACGAAAAGACTGACTCAAAAATTCAAAAATGGACTCTAGCCGTGGGTTGCCTCCACGAAGCGCTCTCTTTTAACGTCTTGAGCCGGACGGTACTATTAGGGACCCCAACTCAGAAGCTCCTTGAAGTCAATCGTCTCTTCAAGGCCAGCGGTTTGAGTGCCATGTAGCACTCCAAAGGGTGATGTAGCCGGGTAGTGCTCCAGTAGAACGCGGTTTGTTTGGATGACCAGTTCTTCTCGAAATTCTCCTACTGGAGGAGGAAAGAGGTATACGGGTGGCATGGTCAATGAGCTCCATCTTCTCTACCGATGATCATCCATAGGTCTCTCAGCTCGAGTATGTAAACTTCTAAATCATGACCTTGTTACTTTCCACGTGCTCGTCCTTGACTTGATCTACAGGTTGGCTCGGCGGAAAGGTAGGTGAGGATATCTCCTCAATCTCTATGGCTCTCTTCGGCTTCAACTTCAGAGATGGATCGACTCTTTGTTTTCATCAACCCTTCTGCTAGGATTCTTCATCAGATGCTTCTAGCTCGCAATAGTCATGGATGGGATTGTCATGTTCATCTTCGTACGGCTCTTGGCATCTTCTTCCATTGTGGATTTGGTTGTCGAGCTCGACATCCACCGCGTTACGAGCTTGTAGCTTCGAAATGAGATCATCCAAGGGGATTCTACTCTTGCCGACTGTTGTCGATGCTGATGAGCCGATATATACATCTCTTGGTGATTTGTTGGTGGTGTGTAGCTTCTGGTCTTCTTCGAACAGTTCTTGAGCATCTTCTTCCATTAATTGGTTTGGTTGCTCGAGCTCAAAGTCCACCGCATAGGAGTTTGTAGCATTGAAGAGATCTTATCAAAGAGGGAGTCAAAAACTCATCGTCCGTTGTTGTTAATGATGTAGCATCTCTTGGAACGGTCATTCCACCCGAATCCTGCATCTCAAAACCAAGAGCACTACCCAGGTAAATCATGGAAATATGGAGGAAAAAATGATGATAGATGGAAAGGTTGAGAATGAAAAATTGCCAACTCTTTTTCAAACAATTAGAAGAGTCTCCGGCAATGGCGCAATTTGAGCTGCAGTTTTAGCGGTATCAAATAACTAATCTACAGAATAGACTAGACGTATTCTACTCGAGGTCTCTTCTTCTTACAAACCAAGGAAATAAAAGACAGAAAAAAGTAAAAAGGTTGACTAACGAGAAGATAGACGAGCTTAGATTTCGAATCCTCCTTAGATTACCAAAGAATTGTCGATCACAAACTAGCGGTTTTCAATTCACATTCAATCAATTCTCAGACACCACCATAACTCCTGACCCTTAGGTTTAAGACTGACGAACGTTCGCTTTATCCGATCTAGCTACCAAGATTAATTAGCGCTCGAGTTACGTCGCTTCTTGCGAGACAAAACTAACTGGTGCAATTATTAGTGATTAATGAGTTACTCTTGAAGCGGGTTAACCCTAACTGGTTCCTACAAAAGGCACACTCCAATGAATAAGTTAATTGGTTGAATTGATGTTCTAAAGTAAAGCGAACGTTCACTCTATCCTTATCTTAACAAGAATCTAAACTAGGTGATAAAGGAAGACAAGTTTATTGCGCCAAAGCAAGGAACTGTCTAGCGACTAACCCTAACTTTTCACCAAACCTAATCTAGGCGATCAACCAAAGAAGAAACATAAACATGAAGAACAAAACACCATGCAAAGAGAAACTGATTGAACTTCGAATCTAATTACCGTAATCCATGACGCTTTAAAGCCCGAGTCACTTAGGGTTCATCTAATCGAAGCTCTTCAAGTTCAGTCTATCATAACGATAACAGCAGAATCAAAGGCAACAAAGGAAATCATCATACAGAGGAAGAACATATAAGAACTGAAAAACCTAATTTTTGACGACTCCGACGAAGCTTCGATCTCTGGATCTTAACTTTAAGCTCTGAGCTCTCCGAGGTGGAAGGATGGCGTCACGATCTCTCCACGGATCTTCGAACTCTCTAAACTCTATCTATCGACCTAGAGTCGGCTGACTCCAAAAGTCTAATGTGTGAATAATTGTCGAATGAATGTGTCTCCCTTGCTGGCTGCCGGCAACTGCTTTAAATAGGGTGAATTGGTTTTTGCCGTTTCTGACTTGGAAAAGGTAATAGTTTTCGGTGAAAATAAGAAGTTTTTCGCCGAAAACTTCAGTTGAATCTCTGTGTGTATTTCTTCAATAGTTTTCGGTGAAGACTTTGACTTCTCGCGAAAACTTCTTCACAATCGACTGTGGGTTTCTGAAGGTATTTTTGCCGAAAACTTTATAGTATTTTCGGCGAAAACATTGTGCTGGGCAGTTGGATCTTCGGTTTGACTATGGTTTGATTTCTGGTTCGATTCCGGTTCACTCCTGGAGGTATTGAACCGGTCCTTGGCTACGTAAATGATGGCAAAAACCTGTGCTATCACAAAACACTAAAACCCATCAAATAGACCAAAAAAGGGCCAAAGTAACCAAATCGGTAGGAAATAGGGTAGTTGAGTGATTTTTTGTTATTCTACCCCTAAACCACGTTTAAGTAAGGAAAGTTGCTTAAATGAGGTTAAAAATCACGTCAAATCGAGTGTCATCAATCCACTATTAGAGCTTGGTTTACCTTAAGTCCTCTTATCCTAGTTGAAATCCAGGTTGTAACCTCCCCTCTTGACGGTAACCTCGATATCCGGCTTGGTTTTTATGATAACCCTTGGATATGAATTTTAACTCTTCATTGTTCGTTGGGAACACGATTTCAAAACTTATCGCAATCCCCCCCGGGACAATTAAACCGTGACTAAAAATGCTGATTGGACACGGTTTATTAGTCCGGTTTAATAAACCTGACAATTTAATCTCGGTTTAGTAACACCCGACCAATTCAACTCGAGTAAAACCCGTGGTTGAACCGGTCTCAGGTACTACCGAAAAAAAACAAGGGTAAATCGACGGTGATCAAAAGACAGTAAAGATAAGAGGCCTCAAAAACACGTGAAACCAAATCCGGGTACAAACCAAACCATCATAAATCCCCCAATCCAACCATAAACAGTAAATACATAAAAAACCCCCAAAATCCCATTGTCAACGAAATGAACAGAAAAGTCAACTCGTGTAATCCCAGTCTTCACTCATGGCTTCCGTCCAGAACTTCCGATGCCAACCTCGAAACTCAACTCCACAGCCCCCTCTACTAGCCACGAGATCCTGAAAGGGGAAAGGGATCAATTTCCTAATTGAATTGAGTGAACCACTGGGCCTAACTACACGCTGTCCTACTTTGGAGCGGTCCCAACTCGCACAAATCCAACAATGGAACCAATCCCAACCCCCCTTTCCATATTTTAATTCCCTAAAAGAGTCTAGGTGATCACGTTGGTCAGTTCTCGTTCTCATGCAAACTCAAACGATAGAATACACATTAAATAATAATCATCCAGGCACAACAGCATCATCACATCACATCCTCAACCAAGTCACTCCCAAACAACCACAAGCACACAAACATTCACATCATATTATCTAGGGAGTTATTAGGCGCCAAGGAGCTTATCCACACCACCACCGGCCGGCCGACGCACTTCCCTACCGCATGGGAAGTCCTCGCGCTCCCCTACCGCATGGGGAACGCGTTCTCAATAACCATCATCATCATCATCAATTCTCATCATCAATCTCATCACCCCTTGACACCCATGTCAAGGGGATCCACCCCAATGGATCAGACTCAACAACCAGTAACTCGGGTGGGGTAGTGTGGGCTCCTTCCGGTTTCTACTTTCACATACAGTTCACAATTCGTATGATGCCAGCACGATACATCCATCCACAATCATCACAACACTCATGAACACATAATCCATTTCACCATCCACTTCCACAGTTCACAATCAGGTCACGTCTCACAATCTATCCACACAACACCAATAGGGTAGTCAGCTAGCTCACCGGCCACCCCCACTGCAAGTACAGGGTAGCCATGTCATGAGTCTAGGGACCACCCTCCTGTTCCTCTTTCTCGGAACGACCCCACAATTGCAGGGCCATTCCCCTGCAACCACAAACTGACATTTCACATCATTAAAATCACTAGCATCCACACCCCAATTCATCCTAACTCTCAATTCTAAGTCCAATCATTAGTCATATCATTTCATCCCGAAACCCCCCAACCAAAGGAATCATCAAGCAATCAATTCGAACCCAATCATCAAACAATCAGTCAGAAACACAATCACAAACAATTCACCCCTTTTACTCTCATCATTTTCATGCATAACCTAGGTTTGCTCTAAGTCCAATTGAAGCTCCTCACGCTGTCCATACTACTTACACAACGCTGGCCCTCACCTGGAATTAGAAGACGAGGCTCTAATACGTCTTCTAGTTCCCCAGAAACTCGATTCCCAACCACCAAACTCGTAGCTCTCCCCTTCTTTACTGCTCACGACCTACACCCAGAAACCCAAAATAGAGGTTAGCGATCTCTTCTCCTCGTCGCTACGAATCCATAGCAACAAACGGAACTCAATTCCGACCTCTACAGCTCCCGGAATCACCCTTCGGAAGTTGGCTTGGAAGTGGTTCGTCAATGGATTTTCGGGGAGAGAGAAAGGGGAACGAAATTGTGAATTTCCGTGCAAAATCCGTCCTTATATGCACGAAATGTGCGCCCGAAGTGTCAAAATGTGCGCTAGCGCACATTGACCCCCGAAAGGCGCACATTTTGAATATTCTGCCAAAAAGTTTGCTGAATTAATTGAAAAGTGCGCCTGACACTTCTAAAATGTGCGCCTGCGCACATTAGGGCCCGAAATGAGCACTTTTGGTACTGTTCACAGTTCCCCTCTTTTGCAACTTCAACCCGGCACACACCCAAACGTCCCGAACCTCAAGAGACCCTCTTAAGTACGTTTCCGGCACCTTAGTCACCCAAACTTGAGTTCTAACCCGTTCGGTTGGGGGGGATGTTACAAGTCTCCACAACTTCAAGGATTTCGTCCCGAAATCATCCCTAACTCATTCTAGCAATAAGATACCGAACACACAGCTAAAATCGCAGCAACCCAAGCATCCTATTGATTCCAAAAAATTCATAACGACGAACTACCAGCCCTCCTTTAGCTACTCATCAGCCCTACACCCACTCCCAACACTCTACTCTCACCGAGCACACCCTAGACCTTCTTGGGACCAACACCACAACAAGCACACACAAAAGCATACATCAAGGAAATTAATACCTGAATCATACACTTCCACTAACTCCGGGTACCGCCGCCTCATACCTCCTCAGTCTCCCAAGTTGCCGACTCGCTCTCATGGTTCCTCCATACCACCTGAGCTGCGGAATCTGCTTATTCCTCAAGACCGACTTGCCTATCCACAACCGCGACTGGCTTCTCCTCATAAGTCAAGTCTTGCTCAATCTCTACCTCCTCCGGCTGAATTACATGAGAAGGGTCCCATGATACCGCCTAAGCACCGCTCACATGGAACACATTGTGTATCCTTTTCCAACTCCCGCGTAAAGCCAACACATAAGCCCACCGGACCCGACTTAGCAAGGATCTCATAAGGACCGATGTACCGAGGCGCCAACTTCCCTTTTCTACCAAAACGCATCAGCCCTTTCCACGGCGAGACCTTCAAAAATACCTTCTCCCCAACATTGAAACTCAGCTCTCTAGCACGACCGTCGCATAATGCTTTTTGCCTATCTTGACCGCCCTCAATCTCTCCTTGATAATCTTAACCCGATCAGCCGTCTCTTGCACAACTTGAGGACCCGACAACACCCTCGCACCTTCCTCATCCCAACACAAAGGCGTCCTACACTTCCTCCCAACAAGGCCTCAAAAGGAGCGGACTTCAAACTACTATGGTACGAGTTATTATAGGCGAACTCAATCAAAGGTAGCAATTCAGTCCAAGGGGTTTGAAACTCCATAGCACAGCTCCTCAACAACTCCTCCAAAGTAAGGATCGTTCTCCTCGATTGCCCATCCGTCTGAGGATGATACGCCGTCGAGAACTTGAGCTTAGTTCCCAATGCTGTATGCAGCCCCTCCCAGAAATGGGACGTGAAACTCGGATCCCGGTCAGAGACGATGGATTGAGGAACCCCATGCAACCTTACCACCTCCTCTATATACAACTTTGCCAATACCTCCACACTAGGCTTAAATCGAATGGGTATGAAATGCGCAACTTTCGTCAAACGGTCGACTATTACCCACACGGCATCCTTCCCCTCCCTAGTCGGCGGAAAACCCGATACAAAGTCCATGGTGATGTCCGCAAACTTCCACTCCGGAATAGGTAGGGACTGAAGTAACCCACCCGGAGCTCTATGCTCCGCCTTAGCCTTCTGGCAAACCAAACAAGTCGCCACATAACGAGCCACATCCTCTTCTTCATCCTGGCCACCAAAAACTTAACTTCAGATCGTTGTACATCTTTGTCATCCGGGATGCATAGCATACATCGAGGAATGAGCCTCCTCCAAAATCCCCTTCCTCAATTCCTCTACTTCCGGCACGCACACTCGACCCTTGCATTTCAGCAATCCGCCAACCACTTCAAATCCATTATCCATGCCTTTTTCAACTTCCCCTCGAATAGCCACCAGAGTAGCATCCTTGAGCTGCTCCTCACCAATCCTATCATTCAGCATAGGCCTAATGTTGAGCTTGGCAAGCAAACTTCCCACATCATCTAACTGCATCTCCACCCTTAAAGCTCTAAGATCCACCAACTCCTTTCGACTCAAAGCATCCGCAACCACATTAGCTTTTCCAGGATGGTAGTCAATGGTACAGTCATAATCCTTCAAGAGCTCCACCCAACGCCGTTGCCTACCATTCAGCTCCTTTTGATCCATAAGGTGCTTAAGACTCTTGTGATCGGTCATGATCCTAAACGTCTCACCATACAAATAATGCCTCCACAACTTCAAAGCGAACACCACTGCAGCTAACTCCAAATCATGGGTTGGGTAGTTCACCTCATGCACCCTAAGCTGTCGGGAGCATAAGCGACAACCTTCCCATTCTGCATCAACACACAGCCCAATCCTTGCAAAGATGCATCACTAAACACCACATACTCTCCACCTTCTACTGGCAAAGTCAACACCGGAGCTGAAGTCAACTTCTTCTTCAACTCCTCAAAGCTCCTCTGACATTCCTCGCTCCACTCATACTTCGACTCCTTCCTCAGCAACTTATGTAACGGAGACGCTATGGTAGAGAACCCCTCTACAAACCTTCGGTAGTAACCAGCTAACCCCAAGAAGCTCCTCAGTTGCGACACATCCTTAGGTGGAGACCAATTAACCACCGCTTCGATCTTCTTTGGGTCAACCTCCACGCCTCGTTTAGATACCACATGCCCGAGGAACAACACTTCCTCCAACCAAAAGGCACACTTCGAAAACTTGGCAAAAAGTTGCTGCTCCCTCAACTTATGAAAGACAATCCTCAAGTGCTCCTCATGCTCCTCCCTAGTCTTAGAATAAATAAGGATATCATCAATGAACACTATCACGAACTTATCCAAATATTCGTGGAAGACCTTGTTCATGAGAGCCATGAACGCGGCGGGAGCATTGGTGAGACCAAACGGCATTACCAGGAACTCATAGTGTCCATAGCGGGTCCTAAAGGCTGTCATTGGCACCGATCCTTCCTCCACCTTCAACTGGTGATAACCCGACCTCAAGTCTATCTTCGAGAACACTTCAGCCCCTTGCAATTGATCGAAGAGATCGTCTATCCGTGGAAGTGGGTAACGATTCTTGATCGTCGCCTTGTTCAACCGCCTATAGTCAATACACATCCGCATCGACCCATCCTTCTTCTTCACAAACAACACCGGTGCACCCCACGGTGATACACTTGGGCGGATGAACCCCTTATCCAAGAGCTCCTGCAATTGCTCCTTCAACTCCTTTAACTCCGCCGGTGCCATGCGATAAGGTGGGATGGAGATTGGAGCAGTTCCAGGAACCAGCTCTATATTGAACTCCACCTCACGCTCAATCGGTGCCCCGGGTAGCTCCTCGAACACATCCGCGAACTCCCAAGCTACAGGTACCTTCTCCAACTCCTCATTCCGCTCAACAGACACTTGCACCAACAAAGCCTCACACCCTTCTTGAATCAGAGAGAAAGCTTGCATTGCTGAAATTACCCCCATAGGTGCGGATTCTCTCTTCCTAACACCCTTGAACACCACCTGGCCGACACCTCCCACCTGAAGCAACACCTCCTTCTTCTGACAATCAAGCAAAGCCCCATGCCTAGCCAACCAATCCATGCCAAGGATAACGTCGAATTCATTGAAAGGAAGCACCACCAAATCAGCCAAGAACTCTACACCTCCCACTAACACTCTACACCCTCTACAGACTCTATCCACCCGAACAGAAGTCCCCAAAGGAGTTCTGACGCCCCAACTAACAGCCAAACTACTAGCTACAACACCCAATCTACTCATACATTTCTCAGATACAAAGGAATGGGTTGACCCCGAATCAAACAAAGCGTAAACTGAAAGATCTAAGATGGAGATCATACCAGTCACCACGTCGTTCGCATTCTCTGCCGCACCCTTGGTAAGAGCGTACAACCTCCCTTGCTCCCCTCCAGCTCCAACAGGTGTGGCATTAGCTCCCGTCCCTCGTCCAGCACCCCTACCAACGCTGCCTCCTCCTCTCCCTCCATAACTCCCAGACGGAGCTCTAGGGCCCTGCACCGATCCCACAGACTGAGTTGGGGTAGCTCTCCTGGTTGGACAGTTCAGACTCCTGTGTCCGCGCTGCCCACAAGTGTAACAGGTCACACCTGCCAACAGATGGCAAACTCCGAAGTGACGCTTCCCACATTTGTCACATAGTGGCAACCCGGACGGTGCTCCTCCCGAACGAACTGTGCCACTAGTACGAGCAGGGCAAGCCACACTCTTATGACCTGGTCGGCCACAAGTGAAACAAGTCATCGTACCCCTCGTTGGCATCGACTGGCTGCCCCTGAACCCAGAAAAAGAAGTCTGAGTTCTCTTCGCCGGGTAACTGTGGATGGCAGACTGAGTAGGCGGGGCAGTTGCCTTCCTCTTCTTCTCTTCCTTCTTTCGGTTCTCCAACCTCTCCCTCTCTAGCGCCGCCCGCCTTAACCGACACTAAACTCCCCATATCAGCGGTGGTGACTCCCTCCTGAATCTCCACTCTCAACCCATTCTTGAACTTGTTAATGAGCTTCCTCTCCCGGTTGGCCCGCTCATCATACCACTTAGAGAGAGAAGTGAACTCTATGTAATATGCCAGAACGGACTTCTCCCCTTGCTCCAAACTCATGAACTCCTTGGCTTTCTCCTCACGCCAAAGGTCCGGGCAAAACTGATCACGAAACACCTCCACAAACTCATCCAACTCCATCTCTGGCGGAACCACTCGACTCTGTGGCATCGACCTCCACCAGTTCAGTGCATGCCCCTTAAGCAGAAAGGTCATTGCTTGAACCTTCAACCCTTCCTCAAGTTCCATTTGCAGGAACTTGTACTCACATTCCTGGAGCCACTGCTCTGCCACTTCAGGATCAGCCGCTTCCCCAATGAACTCCCCAAAATTCCATCCCTTCAACAGACTCGGCTGAAACCTAGGAGCTCCTCCTCCAAAACCCGAGTTCCCAGTGGACCTACTTCCCCTTGCTTGACTGGATTCACTACAGGAGGACATTAAACATTTCAGTTGACCGCTCAAGAAACTTCAAACAACTCAATTCACCACTTGATTTCAAAACATCCCACCCATTTAAAACAGTTTGACAAAAACCCTTGGAATGTCGGTCCCGTACCGATGTCTCATCCTCCCTCCCAACGAGGTTAATTACTCCCCAAAGAGAGAAGGTAATCGACCGGTACAGCAGCGACAAACCAGGCTCTGATACCATTTGTAACACCCGATCCAAATCAACCCGAGTAAACCCGTGGTTGAACCGGTCTCAGGTACTACCGAGTAAAAACAAGGGTAAATCGACGGTGATCAAAAGACAGTAAAAGCATAAGAGGCCTCAAAAACACGTGAAACCGAAATCCGGGTACAAACCAAACCATCATAAATCCCCCAATCCAACCATAAACCAGTAAATACATAAAAACCCCCAAAATCCCATTGTCAACTGAAATGAACAGAAAAGTCAACTCCGTGTAATCCCAGTCTTCACCTCATGGCTTCCGTCCAGAACTTCACGATGTCAACCTCGAACTCAACTCCACAGCCACCTCTACTAGCCACGAGATCCTGAAAGGGGAAAAGGGATCAATTTCCTATTGAAATTGAGTGAACCCACTGGGCCTACCTACACGCTGTCCTACTCTATGGAGCGGTCCCAACTCCGCACAAGACATCCAACAATGGAACCAATCCCAACCCCCCTTTCCATATTTTAATTCCCTAAAAGCAGTCTAGGTGATCACGTTGGTCAGTTCTCGTTCTCATGCACAACTCATAACGATAGAATTACACATAAATAATACATCAATCCACGGCACACACAGCATCATCACATCACATCCATCAACCAAGTCACTACCACAACCACAAGCACACAAACATTCACATTCATATTATCTAGGTGAGTTATTAGGCGCCAAGGAGCTTATCCACACCACCACCGGCCGGCCGACGCACTTCCCTACCGCATGGGAAGTCCTCGCGCTCCCCTACCGCATGGGGAACGCGTTCTCAATAACCATCATCATCATCATCAATCTCATCATCAATCTCATCACTCCCTTGACACCCATGTCAAGGGGATCCACCCCAATGGATCAGACTCAACAACCAGTAACTCGGGTGGGGTAGTGTGGGCTCCTTCCGGTTCTACTTTCACATACAGTTCACAATTCGTATGATGCCAGCACGATACATCCATCCACAATCATCACAACACTCATGAACACATAATCCCATTTCACCATCCACTTCCACAGTTCACAATCAGGTCACGTCTCACAATCTATCCACACAACACGCAATAGGGTAGTCAGCTAGCTCACCGGCCACCCCCACCTGCAAGTACAGGGGTAGCCATGTCATGAGTCTAGGGACCACCCTCCTGTTCCTCTTTCTCGGAACGACCCCACATTGGCAGGGCCATTCCCCTGCAACCACAAACTGACATTTCACATCATTAAATCACTAGCATCCACACCCCAATTCATCCTAACTCTCAATTCTAAGTCCAATCATTAGTCATATCATTTCATCCCGAACCCCCCAACCAAAGGAATCATCAAGCAATCAATTCGAACCCAATCATCAAACAATCAGTCAGAAACACAATCACAGAACAATTCACCCCTTTTACTCTCATCATTTTCATGCATAACCTAGGTTTGCTCTAAGTCCAATTGAAGCTCCTCACGCTGTCCATTACTACTTACACAACGCTAGGCCCTCACCTGGAATAGAAGACGAGGCTCTAATCGTCTTCTAGTTCCCCAGAAACTCGATTCCCAACCACCAAACTCGTAGCTCTCCCCTTCTTTACTGCTCACGACCTACACCCAGAAACCCAAAATAGAGGTTAGCGATCTCTTCTCCTCGTCGCTACGAATCCATAGCAACAAACGGAACTCAATTCCGACCTCTACAGCTCCCGGAATCACCCTTCGAAGTTGGCTTGAAGTTGGTTCGTCAATGGATTTTCGGGGAGAGAGAAAGGGGAACGAAATTGTGAATTTCCGTGCAAAATCCGTCCTTATATGCACGAAATGTGCGCCCGAAGTGTCAAAATGTGCGCTAGCGCACATTGACCCCGAAAGGCGCACATTTTGAATATTCTGCCGAAAGTTTGCTGAATTAATTGAAAAGTGCGCCTGACACTTCTAAATGTGCGCCTGCGCACATTAGGGCCCGAAATGAGCACTTTTGGTACTGTTCACAGTTCCCCTCTTTTGCAACTTCAACCCGGCACACACCCAAACGTCCCGAACCTCAAGAGACCCTCTTAAGTACCGTTTCCGGCACCTTAGTCACCCAAACTTGAGTTCTAACCCCTTCGGTTGGGCGGGGATGTTACAGTTTACTTATAAACCGTGACTAATTAGTCATGGTTTTTAATGAACTGTGACTGATTTATCACGGTTTACGATGAACCGTGACTAATTTGTCACGGTTTTCAAAAACCGTGACAAATTAGTCACGGTTTCTAAGTAAACCGTGACAAATTAGTCACGGTTTATAAGTAAACCGTGACTAATTTGTCACGATTTACTAACAGCCGTGACTATGTTTAATGGCCTAATCCACGCTGGCGATCCCACGCCAGCCCACTTCCTCGATTCCCGTGAGTGCTGAACCACTCCTTTCTTCCCTCTTTCTTCCCTCTTTCCCACCTTCCTCGATTTCTCCGTTGAACCCACTCCTCCTTCTCTCTTTCTTCCCATCCACATCTTCCCATCCACATCTTCCCATCCTCTTCACCTCATCTTTGTCTCCCTAACTTGATAGTTTGGCCTTCTGAAGAAACCACCCCTATTCTTCTGCTCCATCTTTTCTCTTGTTCAACGTCCAAGGAATCTTGCTCTATGAAGACAGACCCGTCTTCATCGTCAGTCAGAGGACCATTCCTCCGCCGCCACAGAGGAGTGCCGGAAGCGATTTGCAGCCTGGATCGGAGTTCAAATCGTCGGATGAGATTAGGTCGAGATTCTGATTCGGCCGGGAGGTTCGTCGTTTTCAGCATCGGCGTCGAAGCAGCTGTCGATTGATAATCCGGACAATCCGGACATGAACATCCGGCTCATGGACACTTCGTCGTCGTCGCCATCGCCGTCGTCGGTGGTGGTGTACATGGAGCTGGTGCAGACGGAGAGACGTGAGAGGTTGTGGGAGGAGTTGTGAGGGTCGAAGTCGTGGAATTCGATGTCCGGATCAAAGTTGGTGGCGACGGCAACGACAGCGTCGACGGCGGCAGCGGCATAATTAGAGCATTATAGTTCGTAAATATATTTTAATTGTTCCCTTATACAATAATTGTAATATTTTACATTTGTTCCATTAATGACATAATAAATAAATTGAGTGACTAGTTCGTAATTAATTGGGACTTTTTGTTAACATTCTAATTTTGTGGATCATTTTGCATAACGGAATGAGTTAAGGATATGATCCTATAATTCGCATAAATGATAACTTGGTCACTGAACCTTTTTTCCAAAATAATTTGATCACTAAAATTAGTCACGGTTTTATAAACCGTGACTATATTGGCCTTATTTTGTCACGGTTTATGAGGAAACCGTGACTAATATTTGTCACGGTTTTTGAGGAAACCGTGACTAATATTAGTCACGGTTCTCTTAAAAACCGTGACTAATATTGGTCACGGTTCACTTACAAACCGTGACTAATATTAGTCACGGTTTCCTCATAAATCGTGACAAAAAAAGGGCCAATATAGTCACGGTTTATAAAACCGTGACTAATTTTTTTAGTCACGGTTGGTGTAAAAAAAACCGTGACTAATATACCTTTTTGTAGTGCCCCCCTCCCTTGTGGACACATGAACCACACCAACCGCAATTCTCATTATTGACCGTGACAATTTAGTCACGGTTTACTTATAAACCGTGACTAATTAGTCATGGTTTTTAATGAACCGTGACTGATTTGTCACGGTTTACGATGAACCGTGACTAATTTGTCACGGTTTTCAAAAACCGTGACAAATTAGTCACGGTTTCTAAGTAAACCGTGACAAATTAGTCACGATTTATAACTAAACCGTGACTAATTTGTCACGATTTACTAACAACCGTGACTATGTTTAACGGCCTAATCACGTTGGCGATCCACGCCAGCCCACTTCCTCGATTCCCGTGAGTGCTGAACCACTCCTTTCTTCCTCTTTCCTACCTTCCTCGATTTCTCCGTTGAACCCACTCCTCCTTCCCTCTTTCTTCCCATCCAATCTTCCCATCCTCTTCACCTCATCTTTGTCTCCCCTAACCTGATAGTTTGGCCTTCTGAAGAAACCACCCCTTTTATTCTGCTCCATCTTTTCTCCTTTTCAACGTCCAAGGAATCTTGCTCTATGAAGACAGACCCGTCTTCATCGTCAGTCAGAGGACCATTCCTCCGCCGCCACAGAGGAGTGCCGGGAAGCGATTTGCAGCCTGGATCGGAGTTCAAATCGTCGGATGAGATTAGGTCGAGATTCTGATTCGGCCGGGAGGTTCGTCGTTTTCAGCATCGGCGTCGAAGCAGCTGTCGATTGATAATCCGGACAATCCGAACATGAACATCCGGCTCATGGACACTTCGTTGTCGTCGCCATCGCCATCGTCGGGGGGTGGTGTACATGGAGCTGGTGCAGACGGAGAGACGTGAGAGGTTGTGGGAGGAGCTGTGAGGGTGGAAGTCGTGGAATTCGATGTCCGGATCAAAGTTGGTGGCGACGGCAACGGCAGCGTCGACGGCGGCAGCGGCATAATTAGAGCATTATAGTTCGTAAATATATTTTAATTGTTCCCTTATACAATAATTGTAATATTTTACATTTGTTCCATTAATGACATAATAAATAAATTGAGTGACTAGTTCGTAATTAATTGGGACGTTTTGTTAACATTCTAATTTTGTGGATCATTTTGCATAACGGAATGATAAGGATCTAATCCTATAATTCGCAAAAATGATAACTTGGTCACTGAACCTTTTTTCCAAAACAATTTGATCACTAAAATTAGTCACGGTTTTATAAACGTGACTATATTGGCCTTATTTTGTCACGGTTTATGAGGAAACCGTGACTAATATTTGTCACGGTTTATGAGGAAACCGTGACTAATATTTGTCACGGTTTATGAGGAAACCGTGACTAATATTAGTCACGGTTTCCTCATAAACCGTGACAAAATAAGGCCAATATAGTCACGGTTTATAAAACCGTGACAAATTTTTTTTAGTCACGGTTAAAACCGTGACTAATGGTGGAAAAAAACCGTGACTAATATACCTTTTTCTTGTAGTGGCCCCCCTCCCTTGTGGACACATGAACCACACCAACCGCAATTCTCATTATTGACCTTGGTACTTTCAAACCTATAACACTCCCTTTGTATTGGTTGTTCTTGAGTTGGAACGCCTATTCCAAGTCCGGCTTTTGCTTGGCAACTTGAGCATAATGCTCAAGTGCGACATCTGGAATCCAATTGAGTGACATCCCCTTCCTCTAGTTGATTGAGAATCATAGTTGTGGTGTCATTCAAGGAATTTCCAAAGAACTCTACAAGTTGAGCGTTACCAAAATCGTGGCAAACCCTTAGCAACTCTTGGAAGCGATGCCAACAATAGTACAAGGATTCGCCATCAACCTGCATAAATCTAGCGATCCTAGCTTTGTACTCAGATGTCTTTGAAGGCGGGTAGAACTCTTCCAAGAATGCCTTAGATAAGGTAGGCCAATCTCGGAAGCTGCCTCATGGTTGACTATTCAGCCAACTCTTTGCGGCACCCATTAAGGAAAACTTGAAAAGCCTTAGTCTGAAAGCACAAGAAGACACACCCTTTTCTTTGAACTTGTCACAAATGTCCAAAAAAATATCCAAGTGTGTAGTTGGGCATTCCTCATGACTGCCATGGAAAGCCTACTCTGATCCAAGTTTATGTAGTGAGCTTGAGCTCGACGTACTGAGCACCAATCAGTGGAGGGACTATCCTTTGTTCTGTCTCCCCTACTATAACGACTTGGTGTAGTCCGCTAGAATACGCCGTTCTTGAGCCATTTCTAAATGGACTGTGCTGGAGAATGAACCCTGATTGTCTTCTTCTGCTTCACTATTAGAAAACTAGACGCGTCAGCAAACTCGTTCTCAAAATCTTCCTCGTTCTGCATACAAACAAAAGAACCCAAAAAGTGAAGAACCCAAACTTGAGACTAACACACAAGTTCCAAAGTAAACCGAACCAAGGAAACAACTAACTTACAACTAAGCAACTCAAAACAAAAGTCAAGCAACTCACAAAACAACTCAAGAAAGAGCAGCAAAGCACAATATCAACAAGAACAAAACAAACAAAAGCAACACTAATCATAATTTAAACAACTAACAAAACAAGAGCTACGAACTTAGCAAAAATCAAACCAAACAAAACAAATGTAGCACAAATGAAAGTGAGGTCGAAGGATATCAAATTGATCCCCCTCTTTCACACTCCGTCGATGGGTCCCTTCGCAAACAATATGATGTGGCATATACCTTCAACGATTTAGTGAAATGTACCAAAAGAAAAGACAATCCATGGACATACCAATAATCTCTTCCTGTACGAACTATTTATGAGATCATTGTAGGGATGGCTTGGTGTCTATGGTAGCAAATCAACCATTTAATTAAAATTTTTTTTTTTGTTTTTTCTTATTTTTAGTTAGTTGAGTCAACAACAAATATGGATGAAAGATGCTAATGTGGGAAGTTCATGTTATCATTAATAGCTGAGTAATATTGGTGAGTCATCACTTGACGATATCTTGGATGGAAGACTTGATTGTTAAGTTGATTATAGTAGGAACCTTGGAGGGTAAATCGAGCATTTCGTAGTATAGGAAGTTCTCTATTTTTTTTTTTAGAACAATAGGAAGTTCTCTGTTAACAAGTGAATAGTTTATCTATATTCATCCAAGAAAAACAAAAATCAATGATTTGCTACATTCAATAGTCGTG
>JAVBHU010000598.1:0-18633 GCA_034768395.1 Linum lewisii | reverse complement strand
AAAAATTTTTTCTAGAAAGTTAAACTCATATATATAAATCCCAAAATTTAATAAGATTTGGCTCAAAATTTTGAAATTTATAGTTTCCTAACAATTACATCAACAAATACAATAGATTTTTTATCATGAGTAAATATCTTAATTTTTTGCATATATTATAAATGTATATATCTATAAGTGAAATAAAGCCAATACATAATTAGCCAAACCTTTGACATTTATGTCAATTCTAGCCACTTCTATTTTAATGACACAAATTAGACCAAACTTAAAATTATTATGACAATTATGTCCAGTTGCTAAATTGACCGTTTAAAAATTTTAACACTTTTTAGGCCCCGAGAAAAACGAACTGATGTGGCATCTGTTTGACCGCTCCAGTGTAATGCCACATCAGCATATTAATTGTAAAATTATAAATAAAAAATTAAAATTAAATAAAGATTAATTAAATAACTTAATATTCCCTGCCCACCTCCTCTCCCTCCAGCGGCATCTTCGAACCCTAACTCTCCTTGAACCGTCGTTGGCCCTCCCGATTCCACAAGCTCCGAAGTCAAAACCCCCCCAAACGATTGACCTCATCCACAGCCTGGCACCTCCCGCCTTCTTTTTTCCCCTTCCCGACTCCCCACCGTCACCACGCCATTTTCCCCAGACTGAGATGGAGGGGGTATTATCAATGGAAGAGGCAGAGGAGGCCCACCCTTCCTTTTTCGATTGACGCCGTCAGATTTGATGTGGAAAAAAACTTGCCCATTTGAGCTGACACGTCATATAGGGTTTAAATTTTTCGTTAATATGGATGGAAAAGTTAAACGGAAGTTGTTCAATTGGCTAATTTTGGGTTTTTAAAAAAATAAAGTGGCTATAATTGACATAAACGTAAAAGGGTTTGGCTAATTTGTGTATTAGGCCTGAAATAAAAAATTACTAAATATTTATAATGATGTGTGTATATAGCATTGTTGTCAAACAGAATCGGACATCGAACTGATCTAGCAAGAGGTTCAAAGATTAAGGGCCCCCGTGATTAGACCTTAGAACCTGATATAATAACCAATCACATAATTATAGTTGTTATTTATCACTTTTAGGAACATATATGATATTATTACCCATTTTCTATAATTTAGGTATCAAAGTATTTTAAATTCATTAATATATAATCCCTTAAACCTTTTAGAACCAAACCCACCCAACGTTAACCTATTCTATTTTCTCCTCTTCTCCCATTTTTCTTTCTCATTTTCAAAGACTAAAACCCTAATGGCCACTAAATAAATACTAAAAAGAACAAACCCCCCTCCCTCCCTAGCGCAGTCATCTTCTATTCTTCATCTTCTTCTATTTTTCTTTCTATCTCTTTCCATTTGCGGCTAACTTCAAAACTCTCTACCTATTTTTCTTTCCAATAACTCGGAAAACCAAGAAATTGGACCAGTTTCTCCGGGCCGACTGAAAGACCAGTCCAGTTCTGCCAATATGGTATATAGAAGTAGGGTTTCCCGCGCAAGGTGCGGGCCACAAGCTAGTTTTTAGTATTTTCCTTAAAATATGTAATCTGATAATGAATAATAACTATCTACTATATTTTATTAAAATTTCAATAGGCCTATAAAATATAGGGTCAAATACCTTAGGTCCCGAAACTTGGGCCTTGTTACATTTCAAATCCTGAAACTTCAAATTTTTTTCTGAATCGTCCCATTAGTATGGACTTCGTTACGTAATGGACTATTCACGCCACCGACAACATTTTCCGGTGGTTTTGCCACATCAGCGCTCCACGTCAGTTAATTAATAATTAAATGATGCCCAACCCAAACCTATCAACCCATTCCGATTAACCCCACTACCCGACCCAACCCTCTAAACCTAACCCGAAATAAAACCCTTACACCCAAACGCAGACTGTCCGACTTCCTCCTTCACTCTATACTTTCTTCTTCTCCCTTTTCTTGAGGAAAAAAATCTCCTATGATTCAGAAAAATCAACCACCTTTACCTTAAACTCTATATACAGAAAAATCCTTGCTGTTAATAACTGTCACATTCTGAACCTGGTTCTTACTTAAACTGCTATGCTGTCGTTGTGTCGCTGTTATCGGAACTAGCCAAAGAAACAAAGTTCAAGAAGGCAAGCCGTTTTTCAAGTCTAGGCTGATGAAACTCGTCTACAACTGCCCTGTTCCGACTATTGTCACCTGTCTTCGATAAATCAGAACACTAGAAAGAAATGAAAGTCTCTTTGCAACAAAATACGAGTCTAAACCTCCGGCGAACGGGCGTAATCGTCGTAAGATGAAAGGAATGACACTTCCGTCAGCAAACCAGCGCCATTGCTTCCCTAACTCCCTAGAAACCCAACTGACCAACACATAAAAAATGCTTAGTCCCAATTCAATCCATCACCAAGCATTGAGGAGGATCGCTTCCTTTCCCCAAAATCGCGGTTAACTCTTCCCAAAACCCTCAATCTCAGCATACCCTCCACGATTCGCCTCCGATGGAGGTTGTGGGATCCGCCAATGCCGACATCTACGTTGAAATCGACAGACTCCCCAAAAGAAGGAGAGACCATCTCGGCCATCAACGGCTAGACGCTCGCCGGGGGGAAGGGCGCCAACCAGGCTGCCTGTGGCGGTAAACTTTCATACCTACTTACTTTGTGGGGCAGGTGGGCGAAGATGCCCACGGGAATTTGATAACCGAAGCTCTTAAAAAAGGCGGGGTGCATCTAGATTATCTGAGGAACGTTGGCGGTGGTGATGTGCCAACTGGTCATGCGGGGTGATGTTGCAGCCTGGTGGTCAGAACTCCATTATCATTGTTGGTGGGAGCTAACATGAGTTGCTGGCCTGTCAAACTCATGGATGAAGTATACATTAATAAAAAGGGATAATAACATTTTGCCCCCTCTACTTTGCCAAGTTAACAAAATGGCCCCCTGTTACAATTTTCCACTCGTTTTTACCCCCCTGTACTATAACCATTTTGAAAAACACATCCTTCCGTTACTGATTCGTCTCCCTAACGTTAACTGTTGCCAATAGAGCAGGCCACGTCAAACAAAAAATAATTACAAAAGGCCACGTCATTTATTATATCCCATGGCTAGTGACTCAGCAATTACTTATTTTTTTAATCCCAATATATATTGTACTGTTCCTTATCCCTTTGTCTTCCTCTTCGAGTTTGATCAGCGTCTACCCTAAACCATCTCGCCGGCCATCACATCTCGATCCCGATCGGCGGTCTTCCTCCCTCTACCCGATATCATACCGTCGATCTACCGGTTGGAAGCTAAAGTTGCCCTGCCTCAGCCTGTCAACGAATCTTCAACTTCGAAGCCCTCGATCTATCGGCCTTCCAAATGGGAGCCGCATCCACCGTCCCTAACGTCATCGGAAACCCGCCACCGTATTAACGATCACCACAGGGGATTCCTTATTGGCCACGGCGGCTGATGTGGACGACGGAGAAGGAGCAGTTGTTCATCATCGACAAGGCAGGTTTGGTAGGGACGAAGGCAGGGGACGTGTTGCAGGTGATTGATGTGGAGAAAGGGATTTTGAACAATGTCATTACTTTCCCTCCACATGGCGTCTTCTTCGTTCGATCCACCCATCCAGGTCGCTTCTTCTCAGAGGGTTGATTTCAGATTCACGAGTGCCGTGTTGCGTGGGGGAATTGGGAAGTTTCTGTTGCCGCCTTTCGGTCAGGGTTGGTACGTACTAATGTGTATCTCTGTGCATTTTGCTGCAGCTAGATGAAAGGGCTGATTTAGATTTTTTTGCAGGTTTGAGACTGTGTACCTGGATGACGAGATCCGAGTTGCCAAGGATATCAGGAACGATTACTTGGTTGTTGATCGGGCTTCGTATTCATGGAAAGAATGACCAATTTCGATCACAACCCATCTGTATATCTAACTCTTATCTGTGATACTGTTTTCAATGTTTACTGATGTGAATTACTCTGATATAGTTGCAAAGAGATGAGCTGTTTCATATTCATATCAACGTTCATCAATGCAGTTTTGTGGAGGCTATGTGAAGCTGTTCATTTAAGCTTATCCAATTTCTTGTATGTTTGAGCTTGGAAACATCATGAACAAAATAAGCCGAACAGAATAATAACCCCAATGTCATTTCTTTTAGCTCATCTTACTGCTATGAGAATTGCTAATAACAATCCAAACCAACAATTGGATCGATCTACTTAAAACAGAAAAACAACCAAATAGTTTAACACAGTAGAGATCTATCCTCGCGAGCATCCAGCTTAACTCGACCTTAATGTATAATCATTTTAGATGCAGTTCCTGGCTATGAACGATGCGAAAAAAAGAAGTCAAATTCTAGTCATTATTACGAAATACCGTAGCTAAGAAACGTACAAGACACTCACATTAATCACAGTTCTCCCGGTATCAATGTTCGTGTATACTCCAACCCCTTCAAATCTCCCGAATTAGATGTTCCCTCATTTCCCTGAAAAAGGATAACCATAACAAAAATTTAACAAATATCATAACTAAGCAATATCGACAGTAAACCTAATGATTCACATACCTTGAGTGAACATGTCCTCGAGTTATGTCCTTCCTTTTTGCATGTCTTGCATGTCATTATTCTACCAACTCTCTGATTCTCGTTGGATCCTTCTTGTCTCGAGTCATTAATTGTGCAGCAGTATATGTCTTCTTCCTACGACGAACCCCATCTTCCTTTTCTTCAACACTCTTCACTCGCTTTTTCTTTGGTCGGCCAGGCATCTTTCTTGACAACGGGGGCAATACAATTGCATACTTACTCGGTACCCATGTCGTGTGCCCATCCATTGGCATCATACATTATCATACGTTTTCAGTACTTATCAACAGTAAACCAGTCAGAAATGTACCTCGCTGGATCGTTCCCTTCAGATATGATGCAGGTTATTGCATGGGGACATGGAATACCAGTCAATTCCATGATCTGCAAGAGCACTTAGCATCATCAAGTTGTACGCTAAATCGGTCTTCGTCTTTGTAGCGCACTTCATAACATCCTTACCATTGCCTACAATGTGACAAAATCGAGATTTCTCCGCATGTCCTGCTAACTTGCGGAGAATTTTAGGGCAATAAACCCTTGCCACTTTCTCGCCAACTCAATCTTTACAGCGATCTGCTTCATACACATGATACGTATGTCTCCAACATGCTAAAGATTGGCTTATGCCTTGCTTCGAGAATGAGAGAGTTGAATGATTCTGACATGTTGTTATCCATTGAATCACACTTGACATTAGTCGAGAAGTACGCCCGTGACCAATGCTTTGGATCAATGTTAGTCATTGCTGCAGCTGCTTCTGCATTCTCCTTACTCAATGCTTCTTTATGCCGATTAAATAATGCTTCTGTCGATTGCTTTTGCACACTCCCAAAATATTTTCTGCCAATCTGTTTTTCTGTACTTTTTCTTCCAATTACTGTAAATGTGTCTAGCACACAATCGATGATCTACACATGAAAATAACTCTACAATACTTGGCACCAACCCCTGACAGAAATTAATTGATAACAAATCAGTTCCCCAAAACGAAAATAAAAAACCTCCATGCCTGTTATAAGTTAGAACACTGCATGTCGAGTCGACATTGAATTTTTAAACCTTAATTTGTTTATTCCCTTGTTAGCAGATCGCTTGTTTAGCCCCTGTTAGCAATATAATTGTCTTACATGTACAGCACTTACACTCCAAAAAAGGCGTGTATGTTCCATTGATTATTGTTTTAGAAAACCCCTGCTAGCATATCATTGACACCAAGTAGCATTTAGTGTACTTTTGCTTAAGTACATAATAAATTACATTTTATCCAAAACTGTAGATCAAAAAATTTGGAGACTCTACCTTCTGTTGGTCGGATGAGAAGCACCACCCGACTCCATCCCCAATATTGAGATCCACTTGAAGTTGCTCTAAGAACCAATCCCATGAGGATTTTGACTCCACCTCTACGATACTCCAAGCGATAGGATACATTTGATCGTTTGCATCCCTTCATATCGCTGTAAGAAGCTCACCCTTACATAATCCTTTCAAGAAGCACCCATCCAATGAAATAAACCTCCGACAACCAGCCAAAAACCCTCTTTTTAAACTGTCAAAGCACACATACATCCTCTGAAAATGTGGTTCTGATGTTGGGTTATCGGTGTTCACCATGATCTTCACCGATGATCCCGGATTGACGCGTAAAAGCTCCTCTGCATATGTCCTCAAAATAGCATACTCTTCCTTGTATGCCGCAAATGTGGTTCGTAAAACTTTGGACTTGCTCTTGAACATTGCATAACTGAAACATCACATCCAAAATCATCTCTAATTGTCTCTCGCATGTGTCGATTTTTCCACTGGGGATTAGACTTGATCCTCTCCTTGTAATGCATAGCAATAAACCGCGGTGTAACACCCCTCCCAAACCAACCGGGTTCACCCGTGGTCGAACCAGTTTGAGTGCTACTTGAGATACATCATTTAAATAAAGGAGTAAAACGCAGCAGAAATAGAAACAACTCTTAAATAAAAGCTCAAAGACAACCGAAGGCCTTCATTACATAAAACCGAAATCCGAAACCAAATCTCAAAACGAAATTACAAATCTCCCAATCCAAAAGTGTCAACTGAAATCTAAAATTAAAACAATGGTTACTCCACGATAGCTTTCTAATCTTCACTTCACAACTCCAACCTGCAACTCCTCCGAACTCAACCGAACCCTGAAAAGAGAAACTGGGGGGGTTCAGCTTCCTAATGAAACTGAGTGAACCCCCTGGGTTTAACTATGCGCCGAACCTAGCCTAGAAGAGCGATTCCAAACTCTGCACACACAACCACAATGGAACCAGACATAACCATACCATATTTTAATTCCCTAAACATGCACAGTCTAGGCGATCACATAGGTGCAGTTCTCAGTTCAACATTCTCAATCCACAATAGCATCAATATACAAAGAGCATCATTCAGACGGTTCAACATTACATCCATACATATAGTTCAACAATAGAAACGCAATGCATACAGTTCAATGATCAGAAGCATCCTAAGTCAACTCGTCATCTCAATCGTCACACAACAATCATACACAATCGTCTTACACAAAATCCTAAATTACATTCCAATCTACTAAGTGAGTTATTAGGCATCTTCCCATATTAACAGTTCACAGTCCATAACACCATCCTACACCTAAACAATTCACATCAATCCACAGTTCAGCACAACGAACCATTCAATTCACAGATCAATCCAACATAGACCACAACACAACACAAGGCACCCCACATCCACATTTAATGCACACACACACACATGAATCGCACATGCATCTTATTTCACCGACACTCACAAACACGTATACACCACCTCACATAACCAAGCATCCTCATCACTAACACATACCACACAATCATTGATCTATGTGAGTTAATTAGGCGCCATAAGGAGTTGTTCCCCGCTACCCCGCCGGCCTTCACATCATCCAGACGCATCCATAAAGGATCCTTCCCCGAAGGAGTATACCACCAGACGCACCCATAAAGGATCCTTCCACGAAGGAGAAATCACCAACCTTGGCAACCCAGCCAAGGGATTCACCCTAGTGAATCAGACTCAATCACAACCAGTATTTCGGGTGGGGTAACGTTGGCTCCTTCCAGTTCTATCATTTAAATTCATTTAATGCGACCACAACAATCATACTCTAAAGCAACCACAACAATCACACTCATCCGCAAAACAGTTCCATTCAACCACAAATCCATTTCACAATTCCGATTCCACTTCCCAATTCCACTGTACAACTCCACTACACAAATTACACATCCCAATGCCACATCACAAAACCACAACACAATCCCACATCATGATTCCACAACACAATTTCATGTTCTAGTTCCATGCACCAATTCTATGTTCCAATTCCAGCATATAATTCTAGTCTAACACAATCGACAATAACAGATACAATCATAGAAATTCATCGCATCCAACCCCATCCCATCTCACATTTCTAGATCAAATACATCAGCTATCATCTTATACCCCAATCCCACATCACACATAGATCAGCACAATCATCATACCCCAATCACAAGACAGTTATTCATTTTACTTCATGGGTTCATGCAAGACCTAATTCTGTTCCAAGTCTATTAAACTCCGCACTCCCATTTCTAGCCACCTAGTCAACTATACACTCACACAAGTCAACCATACAATCACACCAGTCACCCAACACCACATAACAGTAACAATCACGACAGCTTCAATTTACCATTTCAACTCTCCTATTAAGCATTACTAGATTAAATCACATAATTCTATCTAGTTCACAAGTTTCATCTAACACGATTCCTAGCCACAAACCGTACAATTTCCGACATCCTCATTCTTCTCTACCATTTCCCAATCCACATTCAAGACTCCAACCTTACTACGGTAACCAAAAGACACACTATCAATCACCATCACACACAACGTCAATTTCACTCAAATCAATCACACAACACCAATTCAACTAGTTCATGCAATCACACCACCCAATTCCATTACTCAATTCCGTTCACCAATTCCCTTAACCAATTCAATAAGTCAATTCCACGTTTCCGATTCAATTATCCACTTCCACGTACAATTTCCCTTACCAATTCTATTAGCCAATTATAATCATACGTCTACCACCTTAACACATTAAAATCCATCTTCACACACAACATCGATTTACCTAAAAGGCACGTCGCATAATTCATACATCAACACCTAGCATCATCTCAATCCCAACATCACATGAACCAACACAATCCAACTCATTCAGTAATCCCACTCACACATAACCACACATCGCAAGACATTCAACGCCTCCCACGGCACAAACAGTTTAAGGGTAAACGGCTAGCTCACCGGCCACCCCCACCTGCAAGTACAGGGGAAGCCATGTCATGAGTCGTAGAGTTACCCTCCTGTACGTCCTTCATTGGATGACCACACATTGGTGGAGCCATCCACCTGTTCTCAATTAAGGGCGACCCCACATTGGCAGGACCACCCTTCCTGCAACCACAGACTGACAATAACATAATATACACAATTCTCTGTTCACAGACCCGTCCCTCCTATCACTCTTTACTAGTTCCGATCAATTCATCATCCATGTTAATCAATTTCTCCAATAAAACTCATCACAAACAGCCATCAATCATCAACCAATCCATCAATTACAAATATCCAACAATCATCAAAACAGCATATTTCACAGAACAATCAATTGCAGAACAATTTTTCCCCTTTTACTCTCTTTCAATTTCATGCAAGGCCCTACATTTTTCTAAGTCTGAATTGTAACTCTCACACGACAAGACTACCTATCGTACGCTAAACCCTCACCTGACAAGAAGACGAGGCTCTAAAACTCTTCTAGAAACCCGAACAGCCAAGTCTCAGACACCAAAAACGTAGCTATCCTCCTCTTCACCGACAGCAGCTTACTCCGAAATATCCTGAACTTCTGGGTCCGATCTCTTCCTCTCATCACAACGAACTCATAGCAAGAAACGGATTGCCAATCGGATCTTACAACTCTCAGAATCGAGGTTTGAAGTTTTGGAGATTTCTGGCTGAGACACAAAAACGTAGCTCTTCCTTCTTCCACGGACAGCAGCCTGCTCCGACCCAGCCAGAACCACGACTAGCAATCTCTTCCTCTCGCCTCACGAACGTGTAGCAAGAAACGGATCGTCAATCGGAGCTCTACAACTCCCGGAATCAAGGATTGACCCAAATGGGTTTTTGGCTTCTTCAAATACGGGTTTGGGGAAAGATGGAGGAAATGAAAAAGGTGAAGAACTCCTCAACTCCCCTTTTAGCACTTAAAGCATGACACATGGCCCACATGTCATCAAATGCACCCCCAAAGTGTTTTAAACTCGACCCAACTCAAATTCGAACGTCCCGACTCGAGCTCCAATACCCGTGTGGTTGGGCGAGGATGTTACAAGTCTCCACAACTTCAAAACATTTCGTCCCCGAAATCACAACCCAACTCGCTCTAGCAACGAATCCACAATTCATAGCATAACGCCGCAACACAAGAGCACAACAAGGAACAACTCAAGGAAGCAAGAATACTACCAGCTAACACCTCCGAGTAGAACTTCACACTTCTCAAACACTCCACCAACCTAGCTAAAATCTACAACAGCTCTACTCTTCCAACCAACCTCTAGTCTACTACCACTTCCACTCCCAAACTACTCCGACACCCTCTTCACTACAGGAGGACACAAAACGTTTCAGTTGACCAATTTTCAGAAATCACATTTCATTTCAAATCATTTTCCTTTCAAATTCACAACACTTTCCTTTCAAAACTTCCCACCCATTTCAAAACAGTTTGAAAATCCCCGGAAAGTCGGTCCTGTGCCGATGCTTCATCCCTTCTCCCTTTGAGGTTAATTACTCCTCCAGAAGAAGAGACGAATCACCAACATAGCAGCAACTAACCAGCTCTGATACCACTTGTAACACCCATCCCAAACCGACCCGGGTTCACCCGTGGTCGAACCAGTTTGAGTGCTACTTGAGATACAGCATTTAAATAAAGGAGTAAAACGCAGCAGAAAATAGAAACAACTCTTAAATAAAAGCTCAAAGACAACCGAAGGCCTTCATTACATAAAACGAAATCCGAAACCAAATCTCAAACGATTACAAATCTCCCAATCCAAAAGTGTCAACTGAAATCTAAAATTAAAACAATGGTCAACTCCATGATAGCTTTCTAATCTTCACTTCACAACTCCAACCTGCAACTCCTCCGAACTCAACCGAACCCTG
The DNA here is from genome assembly GCA_034768395.1 of Linum lewisii. Lineage (NCBI taxonomy): Eukaryota > Viridiplantae > Streptophyta > Magnoliopsida > Malpighiales > Linaceae > Linum > Linum lewisii. The sequence goes on along the minus strand of JAVBHU010000598.1, from coordinate 7,747 downwards.
AAAAGAGAAAACTGGGGGGGGTTCAGCTTCCTAATGAAACTGAGTGAACCCACTGGGTTTAACTATGCGCCGAACCTAGCCTAGAAGAGCGATTCCAAACTCTGCACACACAACACAATGGAACCAGACATAACCTACCATATTTTAATTCCCTAAAACATGCACAGTCTAGGCGATCACATAGGTGCAGTTCTCAGTTCAACATTCTCAATCCACAATAGCATCAATATACAAAGAGCATCATTCAGGCGGTTCAACATTACATCCATACATATAGTTCAACAATAGAAACGCAATGCATACAGTTCAATGATCAGAAGCATCCTAAGTCAACTCGTCATCTCAATCGTCACACAACAATCATACACAATCGTCTTACACAAAATCCTAAATTACATTCCAATCTACTAAGTGAGTTATTAGGCATCTTCCCATATTAACAGTTCACGTCCATAACACCATCCTACACCTAAACAATTCACATCAATCCACAGTTCAGCACAACGAACCATTCAATTCACAGATCAATCCAACATAGACCACAACACAACACAAGACACCCCACATCACATTTAATGCACACACACACACATGAATCGCACATGCATCTTATTTCACCGACACTCACAAACACGTATACACCACCTCACATAACCAAGCATCCTCATCACTAACACATACCACACAATCATTGATCTATGTGAGTTTAATTAGGCGCCATAAGGAGTTGTTCCCCCGCTTACCCCGCCGGCCTTCACATCATCCAGACGCATCCATAAAGGATCCTTCCCGAAGGAGTATACCACCAGACGCATCCATAAAGGATCCTTCCACGAAGGAGAAATCACCAACCTTGGCAACCCAGCCAAGGGATTCACCTAGTGAATCAGACTCAATCACAACCAGTATTTCGGGTGGGGTAACGTTGGCTCCTTCCAGTTCTATCATTTAAATTCCATTTAATGCGACCACAACAATCATACTCTAAAGCAACACAACAATCACACTCATCCGCAAAACAGTTCCATTCAACCACAAATCCATTTCACAATTCCGATTCCACTTCCCAATTCCACTGTACAACTCCACTACACAAATTACACATCCCAATGCCACATCACAAAACCACAACACAATCCCACATCATGATTCCACAACACAATTTCATGTTCTAGTTCCATGCACCAACTTCTATGTTCCAATTCCAGCATATAATTCTAGTCTAACCACAATCGACAATAACAGATACAATCATAGAAATTCATCGCATCCAACCCCATCCCATCTCACATTTCTAGATCAAATACATCAGCTATCATCTTATATCCCAATCCCACATCACACATAGATCAGCACAATCATCATACGCCAATCACAATACAGTTATTCATTTTTACTCTCATGGGTTCATGCAAGACCTAATTCTGTTCCAAGTCTATTAAACTCCGCACTCCCATTTCTAGCCACCTAGTCAACTATACACTCACACAAGTCAACCATACAATCACCCCAGTCACCCAACACCACATAACAGTAACAATCACGACAGCTTCAATTTACCATTTCAACTCTCTATTAAGCATTACTAGATTAAATCACATAATCTATCTAGTTCACAACTTTCATCTAACACGATTCCTAGCCACAAACCGTACAATTCCGACATCTCATTCTTCTCTACCATTTACCCAATCCACATTCAAGACTCCAACCTTACTACGGTAACCAAAAGACACACTATCAATCACCATCACACACAACGTCAATTTCACTCAAATCAATCACACAACACCAATTCAACTAGTTCATGCAATCACACCACCCAATTCCATTACTCAATTCCGTTCCCCAAATTCCCTTAACCAATTCAATAAGTCAATTCCACGTACCGATTCAATTATCCACTTCACGTACAATTTCCCTTACCAATTCTATTAGCCAATTATAAGTCATACGTCTACCACCTTAAACACATTAAAATCCATCTTCACACAACATCGATTCTACCTAAAAGGCACGTCGCATAATTCATACATCAACACCTAGCATCATTCAATCCCAACATCACATGAAACCAACACAATCCAACTCATTCAGTAATCCCACATCACACATAACCACACATCGCAAGACATTCAACGCCTCCCACGGCACAAACAGTTTAAGGGTAAACGGCTAGCTCCCCGGGCCCACCCCCACCTGCAAGTACAGGGGAAGCCATGTCTTTGAGTCGTAAGTTACCCTCCTGTACGTCCTTCATTGGATGACCACACATTGGTGGAGCCATCCACCTGTTCATCAATTAAGGGCGACCCACATTGGCAGGACCACCCTCCTGCAACCACAGACTGACAATAACTTTAATATACACAATTCTATGTTCACAGACCTGTCCCTCCTATCACTCTTTACTAGTTCCGATCAATTCATCATCCATGTTAATCAATTTCTCCAATAAAACTCATCACAAAACAGCCATCAATCATCAACCAATCCATCAATTAACAAATATCCAACAATCATCAAAACAGCATATTTCACAGAACAATCAATTGCAGAACAATTTTCCCCTTTTACTCTCTTTCAATTTCATGCAAGGCCCTACATTTTTCTAAGTCTGAATTGTAACTCCTCACACCGACAAGACTACCTATCGTACGCTAAACCCTCACCTGACAAGAAGACGAGGCTCTAAAACTCTTCTAGAAACCCGAACAGCCAAGCTCTCAGACACCAAAAACGTAGCTATCCTCCTCTTCACCGACAGCAGCTTACTCCGAAATATCCAGAACTTCTGGGTCCGATCTCTTCCTCTCATCACAACGAACTCATAGCAAGAAACGGATCGCCAATCGGATCTCTACAACTCTCAGAATCGAGGTTTGAAGTTTTGGAGATTTCTGGCTGAGACACAAAAACGTAGCTCTTCCTTCTTCCACGGACAGCAGCCTGCTCCGACCCAGCAGAACCACGAACTAGCAATCTCTTCCTCTCGCCTCCACGAACGTTGTAGCAAGAAACGGATCGTCAATCGGAGCTCTCAACTCCGGAATCAAGGATTGACCCAAATGGGTTTTTTGGCTTCTTCAAATACGGGTTTGGGGAAAGATGGAGGAAATGAAAAAGGTGAAGAACTCCTCAACTCCCCTTTTTAGCACTTAAAGCATGACACATGGCCCACGTGTCATCAAATGCACCCCCAAAGTGTTTTAAAAATCGACCCAACTCAATTCGAACGTCCCGACTCGAGCTCCAATACCCGTGTGGTTGGGCGAGGATGTTACACGCGGGTCACAAACTTGTTCTTATAATGCTCGAGACATTACATGGTCTACATAAGTCTTTAATTGCACTAAGTTAAATTCGCTTATTGATTGTTGCGAAAAATAACCAATTGCATCCCTTCCACCTTACACGCCAAACGCACCGGTGGATCATTTTTCACCCATTTGACATCCCTACGTTCCGTGATAGCATGCTTTTTAATAGCAGCTCTCACCTCCGTCATACTCGAGAAGGCATTGAAGTCTCAAAGTAAGGTTTATCTGTGTTTCCATTGTACCTCAGATATGGACTCATAGTCTTTTGTGTCTCATTATCAGAATCAACCTCCTCGTGGTACCCAATCTCATCTGAATCAATTCCATCACTCTTCATAGGCATCACCATTGTGGTTGCACAAGAAGTGAAACTCCTTTCTTAAGCCTCTCCTTAATTGCGAGTATTCTTCCACACTTGTTCAACATCTTCTCGATTCTTATTCACTAATCCAAGAACCAATATCAAATCACTTTCTTCAGACTCATTGTCAAACTCATTTTCTACGAAGTCTGAATCATAGTCATCTGAATCACCTTCAGCTTCTTTAGTACCAATTATTTCCACTGACTTCCCCAACACGCTCCACATAAATATCATAACATTCCCTTCCGTTGTATGATTCACACAAGTCCCTAATATGATAGTCATTAACAATGACCACGATATGCATCGACACCTTCTTCCATAGGCTTCTTGTAGTAAAAATTTACCTTTTCAACATGTCTTACTTGATTTTGCAATCCAACTTCCAAATCAAACTGATTAATCATGTCAGGATCCCATCCGAATGTAAGAGTGTCACCTCCTACATAACAAAAATTTGATCCACTCCCTTCAAACTTCCCACCAAATTGGTACCCACATTCACACCCATCTGCCACACACAATTATATTACCAATACTGCTGAATGTATAATAATAATACTTGAAATCAACTTGTTGACTTACACTACCTTTATGGCTTTTCTCTGGTGATTACGTGTCTATGTATTTCTATGCTTGGTAGTTGGTTTGAATACTTTGCTTTGCCTTGTTAGTTGCACCCAGGGGGTCCCACTTCCTCTTGTCTTTTTGGTAAAAAAGCAAAATTGGAACAATTAGCTTTATATGTTATTCCCTGTTCAAAGAAGCTTTAATGTTATTAAAGGAGTGAAATTACCAAGGCTTCATCACAGTCCCTTCTGCGTTGACGAGGGGGGATTTCAGTTTTTGAAGTATGAATTTCCTTTGACGAGAGTTGACGGCAGATCGAGGGCCTTGAACTCGAAGTTGAACGATTCGTTGACAGGCTGAGGCAGGGCAACTTTTAGCTTTTCCAACCGGAAATCGACGGTATGATATCGGGAAGGAGGGAGGAAGTCTGCCAATCGGGAGCGGTCGGTGAGACGTTTAGGGTAGATGCTAATCAAATTTCGAAGGAGGAAGACGAAGAAAATAAGGGAGTAATCGTGATATGCGGCACAAGATATACTAAGGTTAATTTTTTTCTTAATTGCGAGTCACTATCCATGGGATATAATAAATGACGTGGCCTTTTGTAATTATTTTTTGTTTGACGTGGCCTTGCTCTATTGGCAACAATTAACGTTAGGAGACGAAATCAGTTAAGAAGGATGTGTTTTCAAAATGGTTATAGTACAGGGGGTAAAATGAGTGGAAATTGTACAGGGGGCCATTTGTTACTTGGCAAAGTAGAGGGGGGCAAAATGCTATTATCCCTAATAAAAAAGAACAAATATAGTCCCACCACCATCCACAAGTAAACTCCAAACCCTGACCATCAACTTTCTGTAATTGCAGATTTTTTCTGAATCATAGAGTTTTTTTTCCGTCAAGAGAAGGGAGAAGAAAGAAAGTATAGAGTGAAGGAGGAAGTCGGACAGTCTGCGTTTTGGGTTGTAAGGGTTTTATTTCGGGTTAGGTTTAGAGGGTTTGGTCGGGCAGTGGGGTTAATCGGAATGGGTTGAATAGGTTTGGGTTGGGCATTATTTATTTAATTAAATTTGACGTGGAGCGCTGATGTGGCAAAACCACCGGAAAAGGTTGTCGGTGGCTTGAATAGTACCATTCGTAACGAAGTCCATACTAACGGGACGATTCGGAAACAAATTGAAGTTTCAGGACTGAAATGTAACAAGGCCCAAAGTTTCGGGACTAATAAGGTATTTGACCCAATCTATTGAGTTCATGTTTTTTTCCCTTTACCTTATTGTTTCTAATATTTTTTTTTCCAAAAATAAATTATTTTCATCGACTGAAATTGCGTTTATTTGAGGAAGATTTTAACGACCTTAGATATAAATTATTCAATGAATAAAATAAAAAATAAAGGTAAAGAGGATTATTGTTTACAATTATCTTCTCAATCATGGTTTAAAGATGTTAATTTTTAATCGAATAAAGATCATCTTTAGTCAATTTGATTACAAATGATTCTCTAAAATTTTTTAAATTATTATTTAACCAAATGAATCTTAAATTTTAATTTGTAGTTGAATGAGAGTCCAAAACAAGGTGTGTTATGACATGTTGTACCAATAAAGATTATTCCTCATTAATTATTCTTAAGTACCTAAAAAATGGGCAAAATTGATTCAATAAAATCAGGAATTGTCATTAATTAATCAATTATTCTCAATTCAAATAAGGTTTTCTCCAATTTTCACTCTATCTACATAGAAACTACTTATAATTTTCATTTAGGATTTGACATTATAAGAAACTTAAACTATTCAATGTAAACTTTGATTTTTGTATAATTTCAAGTCTCAAATAGATTTTTTTCAATGTTGTCTATATCAAACAATTTGGTTTTCTTCAATAAAAAAATAGTTTATTATTTGTCATTTTTTAGTAGTTAAGTATTAGTTTTCTAAACTATAGCCATCTATGTAAGTAGTGGGATTAATGAAAGCAAATATTTTTTGTTAATGGAATAATAAGTTCAATTCAAGCACTTATTTATAAGGTGTATAATTTATGATATTATTCAATTTTCATGGACTTTTAAGGTTAAAAGTAGGTTAAATCGTCAAACTCGATCAGAAATCTTTAATCGGTCACAATCAGTTAATCGATACACTACAACATAACCTGGCTACGGAATGCACACCGTATTTGCCTCTAAAAATCGTAAATCATGGGTTAACTGATTGCTTTGGTCGGTCAAGTAGCGGTTAGCCATTTTTTAGCAAGTCAGTCAATGGTTTAAATGCGGTCAAACCGACCTTGACCGACTATGACCGAAACAATAATGGAATAATAAGTTCTAATTCAAGAACTTATTTATATGGTGTATAATTTATGATATTATTCAATTTACCATGGAATTTTAAGGTTAAAGTGGTTAAACCGGTCAAACTCGATCAGAAATGGTTTAATCGGTCATATCGATTAATCGTAAAAAACATGGCAAATTATTTCGTTAAATAATGGTTGGTTAAACCAAATTTTAAAAAGGCACGATTTATTTTTGGTTGACCGAATTTTGGTCATTTTTTCGACCGGTTTTATTTGGTCGGTCAACGATCAAAACCTTATTGGAGGTCAATTAACTGATTTTGATTAGTTAATTACCAAATTAATTGAATCCTTCCCACCCCTATAATAAAGTATCATAAAATGAATAAATAAATTTATTAATAATTAAAAACAAATTATATGAAAATATTTAAATAGACCTTTTATTCAATTTTATGATAATTTTATGACTTTCACAATAGGCTTAATTTGAATGATTATGTATACATGAGTATTACTTAGAGTTAAAAACAATTTTGTTTCTATATTATTTTGAATTTAACGTAGTAAAGTACAATGAAATCAATAAATGTATAAATTATTTAATAGGGAAAATGAAAATGTTGTTTTGCTCATAAAGCGTGCCCAAAAAAAAAGCAGTAAATAAATATACACATATTCAAACTCCCGACCTTCCATTTTTCCTTTCTAAGACTGAACTGAGTCAGCATTACAGTTATTATTATTAAGGATATCCTCCTTGGGCTCTACGCATTCCTTTTGCTTCATTATCCTTCAACCTAGAAGTTATCTAGCTAGAGGGTCCTCAACTAGTCAATGGTAATTGGTAAACACATTCATGCAATTGCAGGGTAGTTTTCCTCTAAACAAATTTTGTTTCTCTACTTCTTCAGTAGTTTGGATATAATCCTTTTTTTTGCTCGATTTTGGGTTCACATATTAGTTATGAAGAACAACAACCCTAAAAGTTGCAAGTTAGGGAAGTCTGCCAAAAAAAGGCCGAGGAGAAGGTTGGTGTTGACAGGTTAATCAATCTTCCTGACTTAGTTTTCATCACATCTTTCATTTCTTGACACCAAAGAGATTGTTCTAACCTCTTTATTGTCACGGCGATGGAGATGTGTCTGGAAACAAAGTACATTTCTTGTGTTTGATTTTCCCCTTT